>NQII01001019.1:172223-220728 GCA_002778355.1 Clitarchus hookeri | reverse complement strand
GGTTCGCTTCCCTTGATGCCTGCGCTTGGGCCAACGGCACGGCCCAGTCGGCTGCAGCTGATATAAGTGACGACCCGGCTCTATACTAACTGTTACTAAACCATTCGGTGCCCATCGTCAAATGTGCAACTAATTATACGGAGACTAATGTTTTTGGCACGGTATCTGGCTGCGCGCGCAGCTACCGCTCCCCTCTCTGGCCACACCCCGCACCACGTAAATTCACCCTCCAGCAGTTGTGGCGCTAACATGAACGTAGCATTAGTTATCCAAATATAAGTCACATGTTAACATTTCAATCTGACGATATATGTAGAAACGGTCAACGTTACAAATTAATATAGATAGGATAAATGTTGATAAAATAAATTCTGAAAACTGCACTCAGTGCAATTNCGGTCAACGTTACAAATTAATATAGATAGGATAAATGTTGATAAAATAAATTCTGAAAACTGCACTCAGTGCAATTAAAATATTTCCTCTGTAATCCAATAATAAATGCCCATAAATTAAGCAAATTCTGAAGTCATCAAAGAATATTTTCCTTTGTTAATGGCCAAGCTCAATAATACATTTGAGTTATAAAAAACTGCTCGTCAATGAGACAAGCCATCATTAAACACAAATGTATTATATAAATGACTTGATTGATTTAAATCCTACTTGTTATATGATTTCTTAGCAAATTTACTCCCAGTGAAACTTACTGTAGTTAAAATGAGTGGCCATTAAACAGTAACGTAGCAGTGTATAGACAATTTAGTATTTCNACTCCCAGTGAAACTTACTGTAGTTAAAATGAGTGGCCATTAAACAGTAACGTAGCAGTGTATAGACAATTTAGTATTTCCCCTTAGTACTCTTTTCTTCTATTTTGTTAAAATATCCACACAATTTAGAGAATACTGTATCTATTTATTTGTTTGAAAACTGATAAACTTATTCTTTATACTTGTTTACACATTTATATGGCTTTATATACGGTATAATACAATATTAAAATTTACACAGAAATCATGAGTGCGTAATGTACATATAACGTCTCAAAATTAGTAGTTATTCTTAATAGCATTTGGAGACGGTTCAATTCATGTTTTAAAAGTTCACATCATTGTTTTGTCCGCGATAGGGAGCCAGATTGTAAGCCCACNGGAGACGGTTCAATTCATGTTTTAAAAGTTCACATCATTGTTTTGTCCGCGATAGGGAGCCAGATTGTAAGCCCACAATGACCAATATTCACTCCTCGCTGGGGGTGTAGCATGTTCTGCAGGATGTCCGAAAAGTCTTTTCCTTATTAAAAAATGTATTTAAATCCACTATATGTAAGATGAAGGTGTGAAACCGGTGCCAAAATGTGGACAAATAACCACTATTTATGTAGTAACAGGACAACACATCAGTATGTCTCCATGTGAGCACCCTTGGTAGCACGTTGCACATCTATTCGATATTCAATTTATGTCCATACATTAGCCATCATCACAGGAGGGATCGATACAATCACTGCGGATATCCGTTCTTGCAGGGTTGCAAGATCTGATACAGGAGTTATATATGTAGATATAGTCCCTGNACAATCACTGCGGATATCCGTTCTTGCAGGGTTGCAAGATCTGATACAGGAGTTATATATGTAGATATAGTCCCTGGCATAACCCCATAGAAAAAATCTAATGGGGTTATGTCAAGGGAGTGTGGAGACCAAGATGTCAGGCTATCAAGACCGATCCATCGTCCAGGAAAAGTCGTATCAAGATAGGCTCGAACCTCTAAACCCCAATGAGGCGGCGCTCCATCTTGTTGAAAAATTACATCTGGGTGATACCCAAGCAACTGAAACCTCACCATTGGGCTCTGAATCCCAAATACGCATTTTGTACCGATTNCGGTCAACGTTACAAATTAATATAGATAGGATAAATGTTGATAAAATAAATTCTGAAAACTGCACTCAGTGCAATTGAAATATTTCCTCTGTAATCCAATAATAAATGCCCATAAATTAAGCAAATTCTGAAGTCATCAAAGAATATTTTCCTTTGTTAATGGCCAAGCTCAATAATACATTTGAGTTATAAAAAACTGCTCGTCAATGAGGCAAGCCATCATTAAACACAAATGTATTATATAAATGACTTGATTGATTTAAATCCTACTTGTTATATGATTTCTTAGCAAATTTATTCCCAGTGAAACTTACTGTAGTTAAAATGAGTGGCCATTAAACAGTAACGTAGCAGTGTATAGACAATTTTCTATTTCCCCTTAGTACTCTTTTCTTCTATTTTGTTAAAATATCCACACAATTTAGAGAATACTGTATCTATTTATTTGTTTGAAAACTGATAAACTTATTCTTTATACTTGTTTACACATTTATATGGTCTTATATACGGTATAATACAATATTAAAATTTACACAGAAATCATGAGTGCGTAATGTACATATAACGTCTCAAAATTAGTAGTTATTCTTAATAGCATTTTGAGACGGTTCAATTCATGTTTTAAAAGTTCACATCATTGTTTTGTCCGCGATAGGGAGCCAGATTGTAAGCCCACAATGACCAATATTCACTCCTCGCTGGGGGTGTAGCATGTTCTGCAGGATGTCCGAAAAGTCTTTTCCTTATTAAAAAATGTATTTAAATCCACTATATGTAAGATGAAGGTGTGAAACCGGTGCCAAAATGTGGACAAATAACCACTATTTATGTAGTAACAGGACAACACATCAGTATGTCTCCATGTGAGCACCCTTGGTAGCACGTTGCACATCTATTCGATATTCAATTTATGTCCATACATTAGCCATCATCACAGGAGGGATCGATACAATCACTGCGGATATCCGTTCTTGCAGGGTTGCAAGATCTGATACAGGAGTTATATATGTAGATATAGTCCCTGACATAACCCCATAGAAAAAATCTAATGGGGTTATGTCAAGGGAGTGTGGAGACCAAGATGTCAGGCTATCAAGACCGATCCATCGTCCAGGAAAAGTCGTATCAAGATAGGCTCGAACCTCTAAACCCCAATGAGGCGGCGCTCCATCTTGTTGAAAAATGACATCTGGGTGATACCCAAGCAACTGAAACCTCACCATTGGGCTCTGAATCCCAAATACGCATTTTGTACCGATTNTACATCTGGGTGATACCCAAGCAACTGAAACCTCACCATTGGGCTCTGAATCCCAAATACGCATTTTGTACCGATTCACTATACCAATGACAAAAAAGGTCGCCTCATCAGAAAAAGCAACACGTTTGAGATAGCTATTATCGCCCTCACTACGTGATAACGTTTCGACTGCAAAGTCATACCGACGCCTGGCGTCATTGGGCAACAAAGCCCATTTCGCACTTAGTATGCGCGAAACAATAAACGTTTTTGTAAGATATCATGAAGAAACCATTTTGGCATGTGTTATTCACGCGAGGCTCTACGCACTGATTTCTTGGGACTTCTCACAAAAGTCTGTCCGATGGTCGGCCAGTTCTCGGTAAGTCAGCAACAGATCCTGTGTTCTTGAACTTGTTATGCCAAGGCTTAATGCCCTTGACATCGGGCGGCATCTTACCATATGTTGTCTGAAAGTTCCTCTGCACTGTTATTGGTGACCGGGTCTCGTGGTACCAGAGGGCACACAACGATTTTTCCTCAATTTTGAACATGTCCGGTTTCCTGGACACAGCAACTGCAACTCTACAGCCACGTTACTAAAGCCAGCAACAAAAAAATTACTTAGTTTTCCAAAATGTTGTCGCCAGTTCACATATCTATCTTACATATAGCGGATATAAATAAAGTTTATAATCAAGGAAAGACTTTTAGGACATTTTGTATTGTAATTGTAGCTACATAAGTTTTATCAATAAGGTTTTGAATCTTGTTTTTGGGAAGTACATTGCTCTTTTTATAATAAGCGGCAATAAATATGTGGGATAAAAAGATAGCAAATTCAGTTTGGTTCATTGCAATTTATTTCAAGCAAGAAAGAGATTAATAAGAAGCTACATAAGTGAGTATCATTTTGGTTTTAATTGTATCCCTCTCTGGCTCAGCCATGATAGACAAACATATATGTCAATAGAAAATGTATAGTACTGGTTTGTTGTAATTTACCTGACCCGTTGAGTTTTTCTCCAGAAGTCCTGAGATTAACATGTAAACTAGTGTTGGTGAAATAATGTTTTATTTTAAACAATAATTCAAGAAATTATATTAAACCCTATAATAAAATAATTAAAAATCACAGGAATGCAAATACGATCTTCCTCTGAAGAGTGAAACTTATAAATATTCCTAGCATAAATATAAAAGCAGTACTTCACATTTACGATGTAGTTACATTCGTTTATTGATACAACTTGATTAGGTACATACAGTTAAGTAGTGATTGAGTGAAGGTTATTAGATGGTTCTTAACATCGAGGTCTTGAAGGCCGATGAGAGTCAAGCGACGTGAGTATGGAGCGGCACCGGAATGCAAGGATGGGGGGAACGGGTAATCCCCGCACGCCGACCAGCGACATCGTCCGGCACGATTCCCACATGCAAAAATCCGGGGGCAGCCCCGCCGTGAGTCTAACCACTACACTACCGCGGCCCTAGTTAATAATTATAATTCTTTGCTTTAAATATGCTGGGAATAGTAAGTACTTGAGTGTGCAGAGAGAGGTTCTGCTGTTCGGTATCTGCTTACTACTTTTGTGTAGAGGCTTGGTAAAGTGTTTTCAATTATGAATATTGTTACTTAGGTGTATTGCTGAAGAGCGCTCGAGATTTTATTTTAAAGTCAGCTTGCAAGCATCTAATATATGCTTTTAATATAGTGCCACGAAGTATATGTATGTATCTTGTTTGCCGTTAATGATTTATTTGTAATCTCTGTATTAAATTTGTATTAAAATGACTGGGTGATTTAAGACACTATAATTCTGTATTGTGTGATACAGGGAATTAAAAACTTTTGATCATGTTTATATAATATAAAAAGTTCACTCGGATAACCATTTTTATTTGAATTGAAAATATTATAAATATTAAATAAACAGGTATTCTGCAGCTTGTAAAATTTTGTTCTGTTGGTTTTCCGTAGGCCAACAAAATATTATACCTAATAATTGACGACAGTCCCAGTATGCCACAAGGTTTCATTGCCACATTTCGAACAATATTTCGAAGGTGTTGTAAGGCCTGGTTGACACGAACGCAGATAACGCCGAACGGAAACAGCCAAAAGATGAACTGTTTATCAGAACGTTTATTCGTTTTCCGCACAAATTTCGTTGCAAAGTTAAAAAAATATTTCTTTTTGCAGTATTGAAGTTCGTTGATAGTTTCCAGAAGTCGAGAGCTATACACATAATGTCATAATTAAATTAACTACAATATATTTGTATATAACTTTTTAGGATGGCTTAATTTATGAATTTATTAATAAAAGCCTATGCTTATCACACGACTAGTACGCAGATTTGAATTACGTATTTATAACTATTATGAAATAAATATATAATAAACAAAAACCAGTGTATATGTAAAGCTTTGAAAATAATAAATGAAATAAATACTAAATTCTTTAAAAGCGTTTGTCAGAAAAACCTTATTTTATATTTATAAAACATTCCTTTCAACTTGTAGACATTGCTTGGATGTACTCTTTCTTCACATAAAACAGTTTAAGGTTCCCTAGTTTTTGCGTTGTCGTTGCAAAATTACATTTTTAGTGCTTCTGGAACGTACATTTACAGAAAATTCAAGAAGGATGACTTAAAGATCATGTATTAATTCAAGTTATTTTACAAAAATTCATTACCTGCTACAAATAAAACTATGAAAAAAATGTCCATACATTGAGAAATTTTAAAAAATTGCAAAAACATTAATAGCAAGATTTTAAAGATTTTTTGAAGTAACTCATAGAACATTATTTCATTGTAAATGATCTCATTTCGGTGAGTTATTTCTTATTATTTGCATGCTCCCAAAACACTAAAATTGTGATCTTGACATGGAATTGTGCAAGAAATAAGCTGTATAAAAATTTGAATGCGAGGAAGTAGATCTCATAAGTAATGTCTTGCCTACAAGTTGAAGAGTATTTCGTACAAATATAAAAATAAATTATTGGTGACCGGCGTCCATGACGTAAAATTTTTCTACAATGAATTAAACAAACTGTGTTTAAAATATTCGTGGTACCGGGCATATTTTGCAGCATGTACTTCAGTAGGGTATGTTACAATATAAATAGACCCAGTTGGCTGTAAAATGTGCTTCTAGTTGAACATGTGTTAATGCGTGAACCGTGAAAAGCCGTCGGTTCTAACAGCTCGGCCTCCTCAGTGCGATTTATGTGAAAGTAACGTGACGTAAGTTGATAATAGGAGCCTTGTAATATCCCCACCGACACAGTTTACTTTACTCTTCATCTCAAACTCCTCCTCATTACTGCCTGCTGCATGTCCACTAAACTGTTTTAGAGCCACGTTTTGGCGAAAAACTTATCTTGGAGCCATGTCAAGAGTGCTGGAGACAATAATATTTCAGTTTAGTGCAAGGAATAATACAAAAGCTATTTCGGATTGTACTATCTTTCTCCCATCCCAAAATATGATCTCCCTACTTCTTCACACATAAATTTAATCACGCTCAACCTTGGCGCTTAACCTTAACCTTAATTCATCTGGCTATCTTTGTTATTTAAATGACTTTGTTCATTGCAACACTTAAAATCAAATCAATCAAATCAAATCAAACCAAAAAAGACACTACAAGCAAAAAAAAAAAANGTTCATTGCAACACTTAAAATCAAATCAATCAAATCAAATCAAACCAAAAAAGACACTACAAGCAAAAAAAAAAAAGATAATGAGCTAGGAAAAAATTAAGATTCAAGCAGTAATTTTAGGATCGACACCAAGGGGTAAANAAAAAAAAAAAAGATAATGAGCTAGGAAAAAATTAAGATTCAAGCAGTAATTTTAGGATCGACACCAAGGGGTAAACTGTCTAACGATGACAAAAACTACATATTAAACAAATAAAGAAACCAACAACGAAAAATCTAAAACTAAATCTTTCATCCATGCGAGAACTACGTGAGAATATTTGTCCATGTCTTTACAGTACTATTTGCAAGATAGTAAAATGGTCTGTACTTAAAGTCTTTGAGTAATGTGTGTCTATTCAAAAGTGATCGATGTCGGCGGAGGAAATGATTTTTACAATGAGCATGCGCGAAGTGTAACTTGAATATATTTTCCTTGTCTAGAATCAATGTTTACACAGGAAAGTGCAATATCATTATCTCACGTTATACACTTGAGAGCCAAAAAAACTGGTATAGGCGTGCGTATGCAAATAACAGAGGTATGGAACCAATCAAAGTAACGCGATGCGGTCAGCAGCATCTATATAAGATAACAAGCGTCTGGCAAAGTTACTAGACCGATTACTGCTGCTAGAATGACAGGTTATCAAGATTTCAGTGAGTTTGAACATGGTGTTACAGTCGACGCACATGATATGAAACATAGCAACACCGAGGTAGCGATAGAATTTGGATTTTCGCGTACCACAATTTCACGAGTGTACCGTGAATATCGGGAATCCGGTAAAACATATAATCTTCGACATCGGTACGGCCGGAAAAAGATCGTGAACGAACGGGACAAACGACGACTCACGAGAATCATTAAACATGATAGACGTGCAACCCTTTCTCAAATTGGCGCAGATTTCAATGCTGGGGCATGAACAGGTGCCAGCGTGCGAACTATTCAACGGACCATCATTGATATGGGCTTTCGGAGCCGAAGGCCCACTCGTGTACCATTGTTGAATGCACGACACAAAGTTTCACGCCTCGCCTGGGCACGCCAACACCGCCATTGGACTGTTGATGACTGGAAACACGTTGCCTGGTCTGACAAGTCTCGTTTCAAATTGTATCGGGCGGATGGACGTGTACGGGTAAGGAGACATCCTCATGAATCCATGGACCCTACATGTCAACAGGGGACTGTTCATGCTGGTGGAAGCACTGTCATGGTATAGGGCGTGTGCTGTTGGCGTGAAATGGGACCCCTGATACGTCTAGATATGACTCTGACAGGTGACAGATACGTAAGCATCCTGTCCGATCACCTGCACCCATTCATGTCCATTGTGCATTCCGACGGACGTGGACAATTCCAGTAGGACAATGCGACACCCCACGCGTTGAGAGTTGCTATCGAGTGGCTCCAGGAACACTCTTCTGAGTTTAGACACTTCAATTGGCCACCTAAATCACCAGACATGAATATTATTGAGTATATCTGGGATGGCTTACAAGGTGCTGTTCAGAAGAGATCTCCATCGCCTCGCGTTCCTATGGATTTGTGGACCACCCTGTAGGATTCATGGTGTGAATTATCTCCTGCATACCTTCAGACATAAGTCGAGTCCATACCACGTCGTCTTGCGGCACTTCTGCGTGCTCGCGGGGCCCCTACGCGATATTAGGCAGGTGTACCAGTTTTTTTGGCTCTTCAGTATATATATATTCTGAAATTTTAAAGAGAACGAGTGTGACAGCGTATTTCTGTAGTTTTGGCGGTGTATGTTTAATTGTTACTGTAAACATAGGTATATTTTGTGTGTAAAAAATTGTAATTTCGCTGAGAGCTTATAATCTACCTTTACAATCCTTTCTTTGTCAAAATGTTTTACTATCCCTAGCAAAATTTATTCTTTGTTAAGTAACAAATGTAATTTCAATACATGTATTAAATTGTAATGACCAGGATTCTCGTAACATCGCAAAGTCAAAGTTGCAAACTATTACAGTGTTTTATAACTATTTTACATTAAAATAGTGACTTCGTTAACGAATAACATATTATTGACTAATAATCATTGATTTTTATTTTTTTATTTTTTAAAGGGGGGTGGATAATGATACTTTACAACGTTCTTAAAAGCGTAGAAAATTTCATAATTTTTTGCCTCATTTTCTTATTAAAGTTAGTCTTGTGTGATCATGCGACTTTGTGAAGTTTATCTGTCCATCAATTTTTGAAACCAACCGAACAGACACTATTTTTAGGCATGTATCGCCAAAAACTGTTGTCTCGTAAAGATTCGCAATACAATATATCGCAACTATGTATAAGTGCCATTCGCTTGCCTATTCTTAGTACCATTCTAAAGTGTAGTAAATATCTAAACCACTAAGCTCAGTTCTTTTCCAGTAGTAACTTTTATTCGTCCAAGTTAATACGAATTGGGTAAAACAATCAAAAGAAAACTTTTCATTTTTAGGCAAAGTTGTGGTACAATAAAAGTCTCGGGGTTGCGAGACAGGGACAGGGGGCTGAAGCCCTACTGAAGTTATACTTCCTGGATATTTCTCCGCGTGGTGCAAACAAAACTTAACCGAGTAAAGGAAACTACACCAAAGGGATAGCGCGCAGGTTTCGTGCGCACTCAGTGTAATATTATTTTGCATTTGAACTATTTATTACCAGGCATTACCAACACACCAATTTTCTCCCTGTTTTATTTATATTAAGTATAATTTAAATATAATAATTTATAGATAAAATAAAAGTGAAAGCTCATTTGAACTAAAAATTAGGCGCGCTTTTGTGTTAAAACAAGTATAAAAGGTTTGTAATACGTGACACATTGAGGAAACAACCGAAAATGTTATATATCGGTTGATTTTTCAAAGTTATGATTCAAGAAGTGTGAAGATACAGCGAATAGACTATAGTCGGTATACGAGCAGCAGTTTCATGTTTTCTTCCTCTCAACCCCGCACCACGGAAACACCCTCCGTGCATGCGTGGGAACTTGTAACTCTTACCGACCCTCCTCTCTCCATCCCCTGGTCCAATACGCGGGCTAGGAGCGCCGGATAACACAGCCTGCAGAGCGCATAACCTTCGGCGGTGGTTAACTCTGGACCAAACGCGGCAATAATCGTAAAGTGCAGAGGAAGCCGTGTGCCGGGGGAGGATATTCCGAGGACATTCCGAGGATATTCGTGTCTAGTGCATAATAACGGTCGTGTGATTCATTTGGTGAGTCTGCGCACTATGTTAATTTCAACCCAGTAGTATACAGTCAACCATCATTGTTATTGTATCAAGGATAATTTCATACACCTACACGCAATAGGATAAAAATAACATATTTAATTTCGCTGTAATAAAAGAAACCCGTACTGTTGCATAACTATTAAAACATTTAAAGTATGACCGTGAATCATTTCTCTCAAAATTTCTGACAAGACGTCTTTTCAAAAGGAAAAAATATTTAGACATGCAATTTTCAGTTTTACAAAATGTACCACGTTTTCATACATATAATATGTGTAGAACAGCTTCACTGTAGTGTGTTTTTCTTAAAACCACGTGGATCGAGAAAAAACACAGACAGTTGGATACGTATACACCGAACCATTATGACCGCGCAAATTAAGGTCGCACAACTTGGAAATATTTTTGTCAGCCCCCATCGGAATGTTGGTGACACAGAATGTAAAATCATAACAGTACTGAGGCCGTGTGTTAAAGTTCCAATCCAAATACAAATGATTGCTATGTTTGTAGATGGGTTAAGCTTTTAAGTTAGTACTTAGGCAATATGTTTTTTAAGTGTGGTTTAATAAAAACCCAACTTATTTTACGTTACTTGAGTAGGCCTTGATAAAGAGGGGGGTCTAAGGGGCACGGTGTCTGAGCGGTTAGCCTGCTCGCCTATCACCAAGGTGAATCGGATTATATCCCCGGCCGAGTCACCGGATTTCCGCAATTGGGAATCGTGCCAGACGATGCCGTTGGCCAGCGGGTTGTCTCGGGGTCTTCCTGTTTCCCCTTCCCTTTCATTACGGCGCCACTCCGTAATCACCTCAATCACCTTCTCAAAACCTTGCTGTTAAGAGCCGCCAAAATCTCTTCACTTAATCACTCACTCACTCACTCTATTGGTCAGGACACAGCTTAAATGATAAGTATTACATGAGATAACTTATAATATAAAATTGATGAATACGTGGCTTATTTGAAAAGCGTACCCAAAAAATGGTGGTGTCAAGAAAGCGCAATAATGATTCCACAGTGGAGATCGCCTGAGTTACTTGTATGATAGTTAACTCGTAACGCTAATTAACTTTCCTGACATTAAAACTAAGTGTGTAAAAGGAAGAACAATTAAATATTGGCTCGGAACTATAAAAAAATTAAAAACAAAATGATAGTTCAATATATTTTATAGTGTAATATTCTAATGACATTATTAACGCTTTTGTTATGAATATTAGATGTAAAGCATTAATAAAAATATTCTTTTAACACCATTAGCAATCAAAGTAATATGTTATTGTTTCTTGTGAACTGAATAGAAAAATTCCTTTAAGAAACAACAAAGTATGAAAGGAAGCCACTTCTGGCGCATTATTTATTGTGTCCTCCTTTATTATGCACGTAGCATCGAGGCAAAATCTTCAATTTTGGAATAAAATTTTTGAATTGTATTCCAGTATAAATAAGTAACACTAGAAATATGGTACTAACAACCTTTAAACTTTACTTGTTTAGTGTTACACAGTAAGGTCCTGCTGATATCAAATTTAGAAGACTACTGAGATGCATCTTGTTTGCAGTTGCGTGAAATCGGAGAGTGGAGAAATGCTGCCTGCTCATCGGGCCAAGTACTTTCAGAGACGTACGTTGTTAGATCCACGAAGACGGTGGGAAACGAATTCTTGTTAAGTTCAGACAGGGAGCAGACGGTCAAAAGCCACCGAATGTTGAGCTGAAGGGAAAGTTCAGTTCGCCTTCTGGCATCACGACGCCTTGTCTATCTCGCTCCGAGGGACACCTCGCCCTCCCCCTGGCGACAAGAGACGGAGAGGCAGCAGTTGACCACAGGAAGAAGGGTCCGACCACATCCAGTCTCCCTCTCACTCTTACTATTACCCCCTGCCGACTTCGCGACTGTTTGCCACGNGGAAGGGTCCGACCACATCCAGTCTCCCTCTCACTCTTACTATTACCCCCTGCCGACTTCGCGACTGTTTGCCACGAACCCATACTAAGAGTGCCGTCATGCAACTGCAAAAGTGGCCTATCACTGCTTACTTGAAATAATCACATGCGCTTACACCGGGTGTTTTTGAACAACACCGACAAACTCTGGCAGGTTATTACATACGAAAAATGTGAACAAATTATTTATATAATGTTATATATGTGTGTATTATATTGTATATATAACTTTTCTTTTAAAGTGATTATTCAGGAAGTTATGTAATCCAAAAATATATATTTAATTTTTTGGTTAGAAATATTAGAAAATACTATTAAATGAGCAATAAATTGATGAATGATGTTTTGTAGAACCGAGTTCTTACACCTCTGAAAATGTGGTTGGCAATTTAATTCGCCGTCATGGTGAAAATTTGGGTAGGCATCTTATTTTTGGATAAAATTGTGTAGCTTTAAGATTAACGCCATTTTTTTTAAGACTTCTCATGTATCAGCACGTATAAATTAACAGAAAAGGTCGTCTTGTTGGATACTCACAGGTGAACAGTTTTCGATAAAATATATGCGTAACTCTCAAAACAAATGTGTGCTGCCTGATATGTAGGAAACTTACAACACTCATGAAAACATTTTAAATTAGAATTTTATGGAGACACACGGTTACCTTAAAAATCACTTTAAAGAAGAGCGTACATACACTTTTGTCTTATATTTCGTAAAGAATAATGTGCCGGAATTTGTCGTTGTTGTTCAAAAACATCCGGTATATGAGTGGCTGTATAAATGCTGTATGTAAGGAAACATCAACATTATAGGAGGGTGGTTTTATTGAAAAACATAGTAAATCCGTCCTGAGTGAAATAAAAAAGAAACGTACAGCCTTTTTCGCATTAGATTTGTTGAAGACAATTTCTATCGAAAAATTAAGTAATATGAACTTGAGAAAGAGACATAATAACGTGAACTCGATATCAAATGATTAATATTTTATATTTAATTGTATTAATTTAAATTTAAAGAGCACTAAAATAAACCGATATAACAGTTAATACATTTGGAATATTTTCATAAAAACTCCCAATTTTCTGGTGGTCTTGAGGCCTCTCTTCTTCTGCTTAAAAATTGACAGAGGTGCTGAATACACACGTGATAGATCATTGAAATCAATTTTAGTCGGATTGGCAGGTAATACACCATCTGATACCAAAGATCATCTTAATTAATGAAATATCAGAAGCATGAACGTGAAAACATTTCTTATTATATTAAACATAGTAAAGAAATCTACAAAAAAAAAANATGAAATATCAGAAGCATGAACGTGAAAACATTTCTTATTATATTAAACATAGTAAAGAAATCTACAAAAAAAAAAAACAGATAGAGTATATTGGGAAAGAAGCACCAATAGTTTTCTTCGAAATGTTAAAGAAACAGTTGTANCAAAAAAAAAACAGATAGAGTATATTGGGAAAGAAGCACCAATAGTTTTCTTCGAAATGTTAAAGAAACAGTTGTAAGAAATAAAGGAAATGTATGAAAAACAACTCAATATAAAAGATTTAAATGAGAAAGAAGGAGACGACTTTGAAAATTATAAAATATGTCACATTTGTGATGAAAACTTTGGAAGTGTCCCTTAAAATTGAGATATATATCTGTTTTATTTAAATAGTATAATACTATTTAATTATTAATAATGAAAATAAATGTAATGAACACCACGAATAATTACTGAAATGTTATACAGATGAATTACATAATTCAATAGATTGCCTTGAAAAGAACATAAAAAAAATTAGAGGCCATGAGCACTTGACAGGGAAATATTGAGGAGCAGCACATGCCAAAAATAATATAAATGATTAAAATGTATCTAACATACCAATTTACATTCACGATTTATCTGAATAAGATGCACATTTCTTTATCAAAAGATTTGAAAAATATGGGGAAGATAAAACTTTTATACCTAATAATGAAGAAAAATACATTTCATTTAGTACGAAAGTAAAAAATGTTTCAGATCCAAGATTCATTAATACTTTAAACTCAGAATTCAAGCATTGATAAACTGAGCCAAAATCTTAAGAAAATACAATTGAGAGAAATATGAAAACACTACAGAGATGAACAGTTAGACCTATTAATCAGAAAGGGTGTTCATCCCTAGGAATATATGGATTCAGAAGAATATTTTCAAACTTCCAAGAGGCAAAATTCTTATCAAAAGACCAATTACATTCACGGCTGAATGAAGCACATAATGACCATTAATGAGCATGTAAAAAAAAGTATGAAGATATTATTTTATCGCGAAAACAGTAAAAAGACACAACCAGCTTGCACGCCGACTAGGGCCTGGTTACAAACCGGAGTGACGCCTAGTCTTGAAAGACGCAGTGGCACGGGGAGGGAGGATGTGATGTCTGTATGAAACATTTAACTTACATCCTGCATGGTATTACACAACTTAGCTTATCTTGGGACTCAATGTTAAAAAATTACTCACATTGAATTAGATGTATTAAATGGATATGATAAAATTGTATTGTGTAGGAAAAGGTATCCCAGGTTGAATTTCTGAGTTTTGTAAATATATGTTAAGTTAAATAATAAATAAACAAATAATTGTAACAAAAAAAAGCCTTTTAATTATTTATTGTGTTTGAATATAAGTAATTTATATGATAGGGCAATGTCAGAATTTTTACCAAATAGAGGATTTTTACGGATTTTTTAAGAATTAGATTGTGAAGAAGAAGAAGAAAAATATATCAGAAACCTACCAAATTATTTAGAAGATGATTACATTTAGTAAATATATTTAGACAACCAAAATAAATTATATAATTATTATAAAGATTTTTCCGTATCTCCAAATGGCAGAAATAAATTGGTTAGAACTCTAGGGATTAAATAAAAGTACGTTTTACAGTAGAAAACATTTAAATTATGATCGGAAAGAAATTTAAACTTTAAAGATGTTCAAAAAGCATTATAGTTTATAAAATCTTATTGACTTAAAAAAAAGCATTAATCTCAATGCACTTATAACAATCATTTTGAAAAGAATTTTTTTAACTGATAATTATGTTTATGGTAAAACTATGGAAAACATAAGAAAAAGGGTAAATATAAAATTTGTGAATAGTTGCAAAAATATTGAAGAATTAATTTGTAAACATAATTATGATAGAGCTACTATTTTTACAGAAAATTTAGCAGCTATTCATATGAATAAAACTGAATTATAATTTAACAAATCTTTTTTTGTAGGAATGCCAATTTAAGAAATATCAAAAGAATTAATGTATAGTTCTCACTTAAAATTAATAAAACCAAAATATGGTAAAAACTTTGAGTTGTGTTATCAAGATATGGGTTCTTTAGTATCTATCATAAAACTTGAGAATGCTTATACAGATATGACAGAAATGATAAATGAATTTGACACTAATGAATATGCAAGAGATAACAAATTTAATATACAGTAAGTAAAAAAAAAATATTATTGGTAAAATAAAAAATGAAAATAGTGGTAAAAATATTAAACAAATTGCCAGGTTAGGTGCATAAATGTATGAATTCAAAGTTAATTGAAAAGAAAGTAAAAAAAAAAATTGTTTAAAATATTTAGTTAAGAATATAAATAACATTAGATGATTATAGGAACTGCCTCTTTGAAGAAAAGGAAATATTCAGAAAAATTAACCTAATGAGATCATAATTGCATGAGGTTTATAAAGTTCAGATAAATAAAAGCGCTTTAAATTATGAAGATGATAAATTAATAGTTTTGGAAAATAAAATATATGCATTGCCACAAGTATATGGATATGAAGTAGATGAATCAGATGAAGAAGACTTAAAGAGTAAAGTGGAATGTTAATAAAATAGGTACATTTTTTAATTAACTAAATAGTGGTGAAGATGTTAATGAAAGGAGGAAGTAAATGGTTAATTAATAGATATATTTTCAAATAAACTGAATAATTATGAAAATGAAGATGTTATAGAAATTAAAGAAGTGGTGGATAGTATATTAAATGTAAATATATGATTAAGAAACTAAATAACTGCGAGGATGAATGTAATGAAGTTGACACAGAAATTATATAATAGGTAGATAATACATTGTTGAAATCTAAATAATTGTGAGGGTGAATGTGACAAGGGCAACATAAAAATTCTTGAAAAGGTAGCTAATACAATGAATATAAATATATTGTTTGGTAAACCAAATAATTGTGAAGCTAAAGATTAAACTATGAAGAAATAAAGTAATAAAATAGTTACATAATTCATTCTGAAATAGTATACAAAGTAAAAAGCTAAAATGTATATATTAAAATTAAACCAAATAAATATATTTTCTTCCTAAAAATATTTTAATACCAGCACCATCCAAATCAATTCAATTTCCATTTCCATTTGTAGTTTTGTAGACTAAAGCATTAAATATTTTTTTTTATATTGTAACTTAAATGAAAACCAGGTTTATAAACAATATAATCCTTAGAACCAAACATTGGTTTTTGGTTCGAAACTGCCGATGATTTTGTCTCTAATTGATTAGATTCATCATATTTAATGAACATACCACAAGCCAAATTTCAATGAACATTTGTGATTTTATTGCATCGAAATTCGGTAGTTTAGTACATGAAATAATTTAATATTTTTCTAAAGTAGTATTCATATTAATAGCTAGTGATTAAACTCAATATTGAATTTACTTCGAATTCTTAGTCTTTTTCTCACATTTTCTGGTGATAATTCATTTCCATCAGTCAAAAATGGGTTAAATTAATAAATAGTTCCTTTCAAAGGATCGATATAATACTGTCCTCTAGGAATAATAATTTTCTGATTTGTATCTGTTATTGTTATTCTTTATTATTTATAAAAAAANTATAATACTGTCCTCTAGGAATAATAATTTTCTGATTTGTATCTGTTATTGTTATTCTTTATTATTTATAAAAAAATTTTTTAATAATTTAATCACTGCAATTGAGTGATCATTATGACTAATATCGTAAAGGTTTCTACTTCAAAAGAGAATTATTATTATTATTATTCAACTTAAATATTTTATCATACATTTTATACAAACATGTTTTTTACTACAGAAAAAAAATTATTGGGGTTTTTGTGTGTTGATTTCTGAAGAAAAATCAATTAATAAAATAATAGTGAACTATTGTATGACAACATTAGAGCAACAATTGTTTAATTTAATAATTAATTATGTATAAAAAAGTATGGTTATTCTTAAATAATTTATATGCTTGCTCAAATATTTTAAATCACTAAAATATGTTAAATTAAAATATTATTTTTAAGAGGTATCAAAAAACTAACAGGTAACTTTTTAAAAATAATAATGAAGAAATATATTTTTTAGATAAATGTGAGAGTAATTATCTTATTTTTTGTTGGTGTTATTTTAGATACCCAGGATACCATGAAAAAATATGTTGTCAGATGTATANAGTAATTATCTTATTTTTTGTTGGTGTTATTTTAGATACCCAGGATACCATGAAAAAATATGTTGTCAGATGTATACATACAAACATAGCTTTAATTTATTTATATCTAACCTTATTAAAAGTACCAAAAAGCTAGTAAGAGATAAAAAAACATGTTATGTATTTTTCGGCATTATTGTTACATGGACGCCTGGGGGGCGTATCTAAGTTCGCGAGGGACGGATATCTTAATAAAAAAATAACTAAATTTGATTTGTAATTTATTTATACATCTATTATTTACAGCATTCAATTATATATCTCCACTCTTACTCTTTTTATTTATTAGTGAGCGCAATATTTAATATCTATTTAAACTTTAATTTATGTAATTTATGTCTCTGTTCAATTATTGTCAATTAACTCATTATACACACCATTAACACATATTCAGTCTATCTGTTACCATCATTTCTAACGTCTTTCACTCATGCATTTAGTCCAATAGTCCAAGCTGCCAGCCACACTCTTCACTGCTTGATACTCGCAGTCGCAGATTTCCCTCCCGCTGATCACTTCTCTCGTCGCTCGTTTTCTATTGCTCGGAACTCAGCCACTTATTCACTCATCAACAACTCCTGGCCCAGAGGCCCGTCACACAATTTATACTCTGCTGGCATTGACCAGTAAAGATCGACGCACCCCGATTCATGCCGACAGAACCCAAGGCAGTAAACAATAGAAAATTCCCCAGATAGACACAGAAACTCAATACAACAAGGGTCAGCAGCGCGCGCTGCAAAAAGGATTATTGTGTCGGCTCGCTTTCTGTAACAGATACACGGGTACCTGCCTATAGCAAACATGTCATTAAAAACAATCCATTGACTTGCTGCCGCCGCTATAGTATAATTGCTGTCCTTCACTTCCACTCACTCTCGCGGGATGCGAAACAGCGAGTACGTAAAAGTATGATACTAACTTAAAGCATATATATATACTGGTGAAAAATTAAAAATGAACACCACCAAATTGGTCACATAGAAACACCATATGTGCATGGGGCACAAATAGAAGGCATTACATGCANAAAAATGAACACCACCAAATTGGTCACATAGAAACACCATATGTGCATGGGGCACAAATAGAAGGCATTACATGCACTGGTTAACAGTGTTGTGCTGTGGACAGATTAGGAACCGCGTTTTAGGCATAACACTGCGGAGCCCAATACAACTGTAGTTGATTCGGTGTAAAGGTCTGTTGTTTCCAGCATCGACCTGTGTGTCTGTAATAAGCATTGTAGACATGCCATGACGGAATAGACGACTACNGGTCTGTTGTTTCCAGCATCGACCTGTGTGTCTGTAATAAGCATTGTAGACATGCCATGACGGAATAGACGACTACAATTTGTGCACTTAACAAACTTTTAACGAGGTCGTATTGTCGGCCTGAGGGAGGCTGGATGGTCCTTCCGAAGAATTGTCCAACGTTTAAGACGTGAAGTGTCTGCTGTGCATCATTGATGGTGCCGGTGGTCCAACGATGGTTTACATACTCGACAACCTAGTTTCGGATGGCAGCGGCATAAGGATTCCCGCCTGGACCACCACATCAGACGCCGCACAGATTAGGGCCACTTTTGAACCCAGGGTGTCAGCTAGGACCATCACCAACCGTTTACTGGACGCTGGGCTACGATTAAGGTTTCCTCTCACACCTCATCACCTTGCAGCCCGCCTCGGATGGTGTCGCGAACGACGCAACTAAAGGGATGAATGGCGCGGAGTAGTGTTTAGTGGTGAGATCAGATTCTGCCTTGGTGCCAGTGACTTTCTTTTGCGAGTGCGGCATCGACCAAGAGAGCAGCAACAACCAGAGTGTATAAGGCAGCAACATACAGGACCAACTCCTAGCATAATAGTCTGGGGAGCAATAGCCTTCAATGACTGTATGCCTCTCGTGTTTGTTGAGGGAACATTGAACAGTAAATGCTACATTCAGAACATCATCCAGCCCATTTTGTTGCTGTTCCTACAACGCCAAGGGGATGTCCTCTTCCAGCAGAACAATGGCTATGCACATACGTCTCGTGTTACCCAATACGCTCTCGAAGATGTTCGTCAACTCCCCTGGCCAGCCCGATCACCCGACCTGTCCCCCATTGAACATGTGTGGGACATGATGGGATGGCGTTTGGTGAAGTCTGCCATACCGGCAACAAACAACAACTAATTACAACAACAAGTGGAATAAGCGTGGAACTCTATTTCCCAAGATGACATCCGACACCTTTATGGTCGTCTCTAGGCACGAATGCAGGACTGAATTGTTGCTAAGAGAGACTACACAAGATACTGACATTGTTGTTCAAGACACGCTGTAGCCTCTGTCCATAGGTGTACGACCCTCTATTTATAGCCATAAACAGTGTATAACCTGTACAATTATTCAATAAAACCTTNTTCCCAAGATGACATCCGACACCTTTATGGTCGTCTCTAGGCACGAATGCAGGACTGAATTGTTGCTAAGAGAGACTGCACAAGATACTGACATTGTTGTTCAAGACACGCTGTAGCCTCTGTCCATAGGTGTACGACCCTCTATTTATAGCCATAAACAGTGTATAACCTGTACAATTATTCAATAAAACCTCCATTCTTGTGGGACCACTGCGTCCGAGTGTTCATTTTCCATTGTTCGCCAGCGTATAATCATTATGCTGGTGGACATATTTCTTATTAAATATTAAAAGAAATATCTTTTAAGAGTTGAAGCAAAGAATTCAGTTTCATTACAAACAATATTAATAGAAAAATTAAGGATGTTAAGAACAGCAGTAAAATCAAAAACTTTATGAGATTGTAACATGTTTATCCATATTTATACTGTTACCACCTTACCTTCTGATAAACAATCTGGTAAAATGAATATACTGAGTTAATTTAAGGTGTAGGAGCATAAACTCAATAAGCATCTAGATCTGATAGAAAACGATTTACTACAAGTCAAATGTCTCTAGAAGTCGTCAGAAATTACAGTAAGAATTGCTCTAGAAATGTTTCAATCTCATACAAGGTATGCAGCATGAGCCTGTACTTATTTCAAGCTATCTGACTGAGATAAAGTATTTGTCTCTAACCACTGCACCTCTTCTCACATTTACGTTTGCATTGCACTCACCACTCGTAACGAAGACGGTTCCTGTATGAGGGCACTCGCTGATGCCACCCTCGCCAGCTCCTGGGGTAGCTGGCTCCGGCACCCGACCTCGTGTACCACGCACCTTTTTATTCGTGCTGCTGGTATAGATTCATCTCCGCGGCTCTGTTTGTTTTCATGTTGCCCCATGTCTCCCATAACATTGCTGCTTGGGTCTGATGCCATCCCTGCGGCCTCCGGACTGGGACGCCGTAACATCATCCCCTCGGTCGAAAAGGCAGCTTTCTTCAGTCGTCGTGGAGAGGGTAGATCGGCATAGGAGGAGGCACGTTTATGCAAGAGCCACCGACACTGGAGTTCTAGTTGCCGGTGTAGCGAGGTGGTTGAATGACCTGGAGAGCCCGTTCTTCCACGCGTCCACGTAGTTGTGATGCAGTGGCGTTGTTAAATGTTCATTAGAGTATCCTTGCGCACTTATTCACTTGTCGTCCGACCTTTGAGTATGAAATGGAGCTTTGGAATTTGTGTTCATAATCATTTTGATGCTATATTTTTATGAAATTGCCAACACTGGCATTATATTTAAATGTTCTGCTATCTACGCTGCTCAGTTATTTAAGGTTTGCCTATATAAAATTTATCTTTAACTAACATATAATCGATAACGTAATACAAGAATTTGTTTATCGCAATAATATAACAATTGATTTGTATGCTATAATTTACCCAATTTAATTTATTTACATTCGTTACCTTTTTGCTGGTACCTAATTCATGGAAGTGTATGGTAAAATTATAAACAATAATACTTTAAACAACAAACTTTTCTTATACCAATGAACAATTTGATTTCTTCAAATATATTATTACATAAAATCAAAAATTTTGAATTATTTATATATGTCACAATTTTACATTGCTGCAAGTTTATCATCTTCTATCAATCTTTTCCAAATGCGGTTTACAAGTTGAGATTTATCTAAAAATATTTACAAGATCTATTTCAATAACACATACAAACCATACAAATAATTGGAAATTTGTTCATGATTTCTCTTAATACAAGAAAGTAAATTTCATGGTTTAAGTTCATTACAATATCTACAAAATAGAATAATGTATGATCCAAAGTAAAAGCCACTATCATACAAAAAATTCAGTTCTAAGTCTTTGGCTAGTAATGCTTAGACATTCATCTCAATTTCACTGTAAACATATATAAAATATTTGAATAGCAACATTAAGCTAGTCACCAGCACAATTTTAGAGTCTATATAAAAATTTTTGTAGTGTAATACAGCAGAATTTAAAAAAAGTTTTACAAAAATACAAGTGTTACAACTTTAAATTTTACTGTACACACCTCAATTCGTAACGGTATACAACTCTGTAGTATTACCGTACAGCACATACTATATCTAGGACATGAATGATACAAGACAGATATCTACATAGCTTACAGTATAAATTTTGACAGTAATGTTTGTTATGTTTATCTGTGATATAGTAGTTAACATTTATACTTATAATAATATTTTTACAAAATTCTGTGTATACGTTGCCTAATTTCGTAACTAGGTTCGACGCTATTTACCCCTAAAACAATATTAAAGACGCCGATCTTAAGGGATGAGGATATACAGGTGATGCATGCACGTTTTTTTTTTTTTTTACGGTAGTCCGCATCGTTCACTGGTATAGTTCACGAAGTTAATGACTCAAGTTCGTAACCAACATTGTTAAATGGCTTAGAAAGCTTTGCAATTACTTAATTTAATACAATATTTTGTTTACTCTTGTAGTTAGTACACATTTACTTCTGTTTCATTTGTTCGCTTAGTCAAGTAGGGGCCTCGGCCGCTGAACGGTTAGACTGCTCGCCTCCCACCAAGGCGAACCGGGTTCAATCGCCGGCCGGGTCACTCCCTGGTTTTTACAAGTGGGAATAGTGCCTGACGATGCCGTTGGTTGGCAGGTTTTCTCGGGGATCTCCTGTTTCTCCCACCATTTCATTCCATCGCTGCTCCATACTCACATCGCTTGGCCCTCATCGCCTGTCAAGACCTTGATGTTAAGGGTCGTCCAAATCTCTTCAATCACTCACTTAGTCAAGTTATTAATAACAAGAGTAGTGGTATTACCAAATATTAGTGTTATTGGTTGACCTTTGAATAACATTATTTGTAATTTTATGTTGGCTCTAACATACTGTGATGTATTTGTCATATAACAGCCTTATTATGTAACAGAATTATTAATACAATGGTGTTTTATACATTATTTTAATACTATTCTCATTGCAGAATTTTAGGTACCGGTAGCTGCTGCTCTCTCGTGGTGCCAGTATGAATGAGAGTTCTTTATGTCCAAAATTTGTAGTCATCACTTCATTGTCGCGATGCCATCATACGGCCTGTGGGCGGCTGAAAGCCTTGGACTTTGATTATCGAATAATACTGCCATAATTTTATATACAAGTAAAAATAGAGAATCTTAAATGCTCCCAACCTATGTAATCAATAGTGAAAGGTTTACAAAAATGCATTATTGGCTTTTCCAATGTTCCTATCTTCCATACCGGCATGTGTGTTGTCATACACATGGGCGGAGTACTGCTAACCCAAGACCACGAGAGGAGAAGATTGGGCTTTCTCGCCTGTTCGGAGTAAAGGTACTCCGGAGGGTGGCACGTGATGTCACTGCGACGCAGCGCTCCCCCGAGTCTTGGGGCTACCCGTGTGTCATTTATTGCTAGTTTCGGACCGCGGTTTAACTCTACACTGGGCCAAATTATTGAAACTATCGGAATTATTCCTCTGGAGGAAAGACGCCATTCCGCTATAGGAATGCCTAGAGCCAATTTTTGAATACTCGATAGCGGAATTGTATACCGTAATCGGTCCATGAAGTGTCGAAATAAATCCGACAGCTAGGTAGCTGCCGGAATCGCCATTCTTCTACACTCAGATTTGTCTATAATCGTTTGTCTGATGTAGGAAACTTTAAAGTACACTCCCACGTCGTTTAATATAAATATAATTAACAAAGGAATGTAAAATTGTTACCAACTATCAAATTATCAAGGCGTTTACATATATATGAAAAAATCATATAAACAAAGATAAGTTGGTAGGTCATAACTAATAGAATTGCTAAGAATATCATGTTAAATATTATACGAAACTGCTGATACATAAAATGTATAACGAAATCAATTTTGCAAGAAAAGCTGTAGTTGTGAAACGTAGTTAGTACTGTGAATCAAAACGTAATAAATTTGTTTTACACATGCAAACATTAATGAAAAATATTTTATAGTTTACATTCATAGCCGGAATGTTAGCAAAATTTTTGTAGTGGTATATTTACACCCGAATAACATAAATTGTTGTAGTGTTGCTTTTTAATTTGCATTTTATAATTTGTTACTGTATGGTAAAGCGTTTTACTGTTCTTTCGTGAATTAAGTTACGATACAGTAATTCTATATAACAATTTCTTAAATTTATTCTTAATTAATACAAAACCTNCTGTTCTTTCGTGAATTAAGTTACGATACAGTAATTCTATATAACAATTTCTTAAATTTATTCTTAATTAATACAAATCCTTTATCTAGCGGCAATATGAGATAACTCTTTAATGTGTTATTTCATGGACTAAGTTATTTTATTGGCAAATATTAGTGTAGTTACATCAATACAAATTCTTTTAAGGAAAAAACANCTTTCATGGACTAAGTTATTTTATTGGCAAATATTAGTGTAGTTACATCAATACAAATTCTTTTAAGGAAAAAACAAATCTGCATGAAAAATAAGTGATCCTGTGGATTACCAATGTCTGAATTAATTATTTATAATTTATTGGTTGATAGTTTCGTCGTTAAAGGAGTTGCAATTACTTATTCCGGATTATCTACAAATAAATAAAATATATATTAATGTATTTTAAAGCAAATTTTCATACAACAGATTTAAAATGATTGGTTCAGCTTCGGTGGCGACATACGTAATGCAACGATGCCAAGTTGTTAAACAGATTCTTCAAAAATTCTATAAATTTTATTTTGATAGTTACTAGTAGTCTCAAAAATTAATATTTTGGAATCGCAACACTCGTTACCGGAATGGAAGTATCGGAACAGTCCGCTAGAGGACTTATTCCGATAGTAAAAAAATTGGGCCCATGTTTAATTTGAGTATATTTGTTTTATTAGGCCTGACTAATATTTATCAGTTATCTTCAGCTAATTTCTGGAGGATATTCTGCGGAATGATTCCATGCGCATGAAACGCTATGTTCATCTAACTTTTTCTTGCATAAGCTAATAAAGATTTTATTTTTATGTAAATCGCTTTCGTGACAGTAATATAAATATATCAAACTTTCTTATACAAACTATAGATAACGTTTTGTCATCGACATGGTTCGTGCAAACGAGTATTAGATACAAGTTTTATCCTTAGCTGCTGTCTTGACTGGCGAGGGCCAACCTTCCTTTGCTAGCAGTCTTGCTGGTAGCTCTCAACACATTGTTGTTATCGCAGAAAGAAAACTGCTAGTGGCAAGGGGTCATTAGAGAGGCGGGCGGATGACCTGGCCTTCTCACAGAAACTCCTTGGTTCTGAGAATGGATTACAAGCTGTCTGGTAAAGAGAGACATTTGATAGTGTTGGAAAAGGGGGGGGGGTGAATGCGACTATTGTGCCATCTAGTGGATGGTTTGGAAGTATTTACAAATAATTTGGCAGTGCGCTCTGGGCGAAAGAGAATCACACTACCTCCCACTTGACCTTTACCTAAAGANTTGGCAGTGCGCTCTGGGCGAAAGAGAATCACACTACCTCCCACTTGACCTTTACCTAAAGATATATAAGAGAGAACTAAAATACAACATTCCACATATCTTATGTTAATTATTTTTCCAACAATTTAATCGAATACAGAAACAAAAGTGCATACCGACCAAAGTATTATTCTAATTTTGTGTAGAAATGAATCAATTACATAACCCCGAATGACTTCCAGCTACTTACAGTGATGTGACATTTCGTGAGCAAACCGAGGTGTTGCTGTCGCATGTGACACGACAGTATACAAATACGCACTGTAAGATACTTCTGAAATTTAAACTCATTACACTGTTATAAACGCTGACAACAAAACATAACAAATTAATGCATCAGAATAAAATAAATAAATATTGACGCTATTCCCCACCTGTGGTATACAGGATGGTTCATAGGGTCGGAGTTAATTCCTCCAGGCACAGACTATAAGGTGCCTTGAAGGTTGAGGGTATATCAATAAGGTAGTCTTTCGGTATTTCACTTTACTGGTTGGTTATATTGTCTCGACTTCAAATATACAGAAACACTTCCGAGGTGAAGTTCTCTATTTAACTAACACGGATTAACTGTGGGCGACNNGGGGGGGGGGGGGGCTTCTTTGGTCGATGACTTGATACTTAGCTCTGCTTGTAGTGCTTGGTATGTTGTCGGCTGGATGAGATCCGGCGTTGTGGGCGGCCTTGGAAAGGCCTGCGTTTGGTGTCGTCTCTCCTCGACTGCTGCTCTGGGTTCGCTCCTCGGCGCTCTTCTCCCAGTAACCTCTCGCTCCGACGACCTCTCGCGATTCCCGACTCAACTTACTCTCTCGGCACGGTGATAAAAACTGAAACCCTCTTCTCTCGAAAATTCGCTTATATCCTCTCTTGGTTCTCTCCCGAAAACTGTACAAGCACCTTCCCTGGTTTTGGGAAGGGGTGTGGAGGAGGGCGCAGAACAAAACATACTTCATACATGCGCCATGGTTCTTATTGGTGGAGGTGGGGGTGTGGACCAGCGGCCCCTGGCGGCGCGTGCCAGGTGCTTCTGCGTTTGGTTAGTGGAAGGGGGGGGGCCACTCGTGGCACCAACTTTCAAACTTATCAGCACTTCCTCGGGGCGTATCTCACCTTCCGGGTGGGTCGGCGATATTTTCCTGTCGTCCGCCTTCTCTATCTTAACTCCCTTGCCGGCAATTCGCTAAACTCAGAGTAATGTCGGCATGTCCAAGTTCACGTGGTTTGCTAGGGTTGGGGGTGGGAAAGGTCGCACACTTCAGCGACACGTGTAACGGCCTGCACACGCTCTCTACTTCTGGCTTCTCCGCGCGTGTGCCTGTCAAAGGTGCTCGCAGGGGATTACAATCGCGGGGGGTGTCCGCGAGGTTTCTACTTCCATTATGAGTTACACATCAATATCAAAACCCATATAACGAAAAACACAAAAGACATTTGAAGAAAATTATATTTAAATGTAAATGACATGGAATAAATACCTAAGTTTGAGTACAAGAGTCCTCAGCAATAAACATAAACTAATAACAAAATATAATAACAAAAANGGAATAAATACCTAAGTTTGAGTACAAGAGTCCTCAGCAATAAACATAAACTAATAACAAAATATAATAACAAAAAGTATACAGTACAATAAGAGAGATCGTTTTAAGTTATATTCGGCGCATACCGCAAGTTTTAATTTTGTGTAATTATATATTTTATATTCCTTTCGATGACTAGATTATTCATATGTATTTATTATTTGAGCACAGTCTTTCAATTTCGTGTGGTTACGTTCGTTTCAATTCTTTCCATTGTTATATTTTTACGATCAAGTTTTTGTAGTAGATATGAAATAGGAACTGTAAACAGTCACACTTAATGCAGACTGTGATTAAATCACGCCGTTTCCATTACACTTAAAAAAAAAAACACTTGCATTATAGTAGCGGGAACCGAAAGATACCACATCACCTGCAAGAATGCACACGCCATCACTGACTAAATACTAGTGTCTGGTACAGACGAATAAAAAAAAAGTCGATTAGAAACATTTACTGTGTATTTAAGGTAAAGAACTGCATGGAGTAATGGGTGTTACACTAACCCGGCAGTTTAACCCCCAAAGAAATATCTATAACCTCTTGACCAGACAGCTTCATTTGTTTCCGCCGACACACACAAGCCGAATGCCAAAACCTCGCATTGTTTCCCACAGTTTTCTTGCTTCACCTCCCACCACAGGAATTGCAGGGGGTTGTTCTTGCCTCCGCTGACTTATTTTGCGTAAACCAGGGAGGACCACTTCTGTCGCATTCTATAAAAATCCACTCATCCTTATACAAAAAAACCAACATCGTTCTATCCAATTCCTCCTCACCAACACATCGTGCCTCTTCCCCATGGTTTTAGGGAGGCGATGGTTTAATATTAATATTCCAGCAGTGGAAGTATAATAGGATGACATCGACAAACTAAGTTCATCAGCGCCCATAATTTTGAGTTTTTTTAGTGTAGAGGCCGAGGCAAATTAGGACGAGACGATATCACAGTTTATTTTAGACAGATAACATGTGATGTGTNGGAATAAATACCTAAGTTTGAGTACAAGAGTCCTCAGCAATAAACATAAACTAATAACAAAATATAATAACAAAAATTATACAGTACAATAAGAGAGATCGTTTTAAGTTATATTCGGCGCATACCGCAAGTTTTAATTTTGTGTAATTATATATTTTATATTCCTTTCGATGACTAGATTATTCATATGTATTTATTATTTGAGCTCAGTCTTTCAATTTCGTGTGGTTACGTTCGTTTCAATTCTTTCCATTGTTAAACTTTTACGATCAAGTTTTTGTAGTAGATATGAAATAGGAACTGTAAACAGTCACACTAAATGCAGACTGTGATTAAATCACGCCGTTTCCATTACACTTAAAAAAAACACTTGTATTATAGTAGCGGGAACCGAGAGATACCACATCACCTGCAAGAATGCACACGCCATCACTGACTAAATACTAGTGTCTGGTACAGACGAATAAAAATAAATTCTATTAGAAAAATTTACTGTGTATTTAAGGTAAAGAACTACATGGAGTAGTGAGTGTTACACTAACCCGGCAGTTTAACCCCCAAAGATATATCTATAACCTCTTGACCAGACAGCTTCATTTGTTTCCGCCGACACACACAAGCCGAATGCCAAAACCTCGCATTGTTTCCCACAGTTTTCTTGCTTCACCTCCCACCACAGGAATTGCAGGGGGTTGTTCTTGCCTCCGCTGACTTATTTTGCGTAAACCAGGGAGGACCACTTCTGTCGCATTCTATAAAAATCCACTCATCCTTATACAAATAACCCAGCATCGTTCTATCCAATCCCTCCTCACCAACACATCGTGCCTCTTCCCCATGGTTTTAGGGATAAGATGGTTTAATATTCATGTTCCAGCAGTGGAAGTATAATAGGATGATATCGACAAACTAAGTTCANATAACCCAGCATCGTTCTATCCAATCCCTCCTCACCAACACATCGTGCCTCTTCCCCATGGTTTTAGGGATAAGATGGTTTAATATTCATGTTCCAGCAGTGGAAGTATAATAGGATGATATCGACAAACTAAGTTCATCAGCGCCCATAATTTTGAGAGTTTGTTTAGTGTAGAGGCCGAGGCAAATTAGGACGAGACGATATCACAGTTTATTTTAGACAGATAACATGTGATGTGTCNTTTAGTGTAGAGGCCGAGGCAAATTAGGACGAGACGATATCACAGTTTATTTTAGACAGATAACATGTGATGTGTCAGCTTGATGTAAACTTGGCAGGTCTACTGTAAAAATAAATATTCATCACCACAAAATCAAGCTTTGAAAAACCTTAAAAGTTATTTAATTTCAACAGTAAAAAAATTATTTGATAGAAATAAAACTGACCAAAAAGTAGAACACTCAGTATAGAGGAAAGCATTTGCCCACAAATAGATATAAGAAGAAATAAACATATTTCAATTTCTAAAATAATAAACTAAATTTTCTTTGTGGCGGATCAAAATCAGCTGCAGTTCTGAGTTACAACACAGAGCAAATAATGAAGCATAGTAAAAATTAAATGTAGTTACTGAATAAAACAATATATTCAGTAATTAAATTATATTTTTTCACATGAATATAACTGAATTTTTATGTAGATAGATGCATAGCTTTGTAAAAATTATTGAAAAGTTCAAGATATTTTTTGCATTTCAGTAAAATTGGAGAGAGAGAGAGAGAGAGAGAGAGAGAGAGAGAGAGAGAATATATATATATATATATATATATGAACATGCTATTTGCAATAAATGGCCTCTTTGGAAAATTTGCTTCTGATTAAGTAAGAACCATAGAACTACACACAGAAAACATACCATTTAAGATAAATTATTTTCTTAATTTTCAATGAAAGAATTTAATCGTTTAAAATGTTTTACTTGTTTTTAGTACCGGAAAAGTGTCCTGAATCTTCTAGTGTAATATGTGAATGATTAAGTATTTTTATAATTCCTAGAAACATACTTTTTTTTTTTGCGAGCGATATGAGAAAAGAACAGCCGTGGCTTAAAATTTCATCTACGAATTAAATTATTATTTAGAATTGAATTAGCCTTCCAGTCTCCAAAAAAATTCTTCTAAAATATATTTTCACATAAAGCAACATAATTGAAAACATGAAGAAACACAGAACGCGCTGTGTAGGTGAGATACTTTTTCTTTGTGCCTAATGTTTCAGTTACCGTAAAAAGTGAGGCATAGCCAGTCGAGCGCACAGAATCCTGGATACAGGACTGGAAGTAACCCAGGATTACTTGCACATACACTGTAATCCCAGTAATATTAGTAGATTGCAGCAGGTTGTTGGACTTAGTTTTTATACTGCTCAACATTGAAACATAAAATGAGAACCACTGAACCGATTTCGGCAAAACAAACTTTGTTGAAATTTATGCATTATACACAAGCTCTACATGACCAAGAATATGGAAATCACCTGCAGTACCAATTAATTTTCTATAAATCTATATTTCATTACCAAACTCAAACTTCATTTTCATACTAGATAACAAAACAGATGATGAATAAATACACATTACAGCAGCAGCCTGATTAATACTGTACTGCCACTGTATTTCAACAAATTATGTCTCGGGGATCCAATTCAACCAAACTGGTAAACGTCGGGTTTCCTAAATTATGACGTTTACGAAAAAAAAAAAAAAAAAAAAAAAACCAACTCCGAAAGTCTACTTCCAGCTTTAGCAGTTATACCTTGCAGACCAAATCTATAAATAAGTCAAAATAATATAGCTCTCTTCTACACTAACTACTTTACGACACCACGTGTCATCATCCTTGTCTACAACATAATTTACACTTAGGATATTTCGATACAGTTTCCGAGGATAATATCTTGTGGTGCGGTATCGTCTTCGCACCACATTGGATGTTGCCCTAAGATCAGTGTGTGAGCGGATACCGTTGCAGGAGGTTGCAGACGTCTTGCGAATGTATTTCCCTGCACTTCGCGTTGTTTCCACAGATATGGTCTGAGTTATCCAATTTGTTATCTACCCTTATTGCATTTAACTGAGTTAGCACTGTTAGCTTCTCTTCATACTCTGCACTCGTCAGGTATGATTTTGGTATATCTTACAGCACTGAATCCACCGTAGTCTTAAATTTGACTTCTTAACATATGGCTTTAAAAATATTTAGAATTCAAGTGTAGGATGTCATCACTTTTTTGCGTATGCAAGAGTCGCAAGAAACAGAACAAGAAACACTAGCCTGTTATGNCAAGTGTAGGATGTCATCACTTTTTTGCGTATGCAAGAGTCGCAAGAAACAGAACAAGAAACACTAGCCTGTTATGTGAAAACATTCATGCCAATAGTCACGTGCTATTTTTTTCACGTAAACCTAAATTTTACTAGCTTTTTCAGATCTTTGCCTCTGTGTGGAAGACACTTCCTGCTCTTCTATATCCGAAAGGGTATTTGTGTGTAATATTTACGGCACTGCGTGTTCAACCAACTACTCTCCTTGGCCTGCGTACTTCATCACCACAAACACAGCAGCGCCCATAATAGACGGCGGGGCCTGTCAGAACTCGGGATTGGCGTATCTCCCCGGCGACCCTGCCCTGCCTGCACCTTCCGAATTGGCTGTTGCCCAGGGCGTGGACGAACCGTGGCCTGGAACACGCGATCCAATTTACCGGTGAAGCGAGGAAGGCATGTTGGCTGTCGATAACCTTATCGGAAATTGACCAACACTGCCGAGGAAGGGCGAAGGGAGAGTCCGTCGTTTGAGCGCGGAGAGCCTCCAGTATTTCGTGGAGAAGATATTCGGTATCTGTTCAATCTAAATAAAAGGTATATCACCGAGTGTCCGATGCTGCGTTTATTGGAAAACACACCAGCTGCACTTAGAATATGACGTAGAAACGTTCCAAAATTACAAATAAAATACGTCCAAGAAATTACTTAAAATTCAAAGAAAGTCAATATAACGTTTGGTATCCCCTCAGCATTTGCCAAGTTGAGAATTCACAAAAAAATAACTCACTAAAAAAAGAATGTAAATTGTTTGTAATTGATAACAACAGTTGTTTTGTTGATGCTTGCAAACAGAAATTTTGCTGCCCGTATAGAGGTACTTTGTTGTAATAATACATTTTACATTTGCAGCTAATTATTTAGCGACGNCGAAATTTTGCTGCCCGTATAGAGGTACTTTGTTGTAATAATACATTTTACATTTGCAGCTAATTATTTAGCGACGGCAACAGAACTAATATCATTAATGACAAATTATTTCCCCGCGGCCACAAAACCAGTGAATGTTAGCACATGTGCACTCAAGTTTGCTGCTTTGCTTTCCGATTGACCATGACGTCATATTTTTCCGTGTTCAATTTCTTGTCTTGGATATGACAGACTTCCCAAGGGAAATTATTAATAAATGTTGGATACATTTCATGATACCTTTATTCAAATTTAATTAATGTTGCACGTGAATGATTCCACAAAATAAACATTTCTTGAGGTGGATTCTTAAGGCTTTGCTATGGTGCNTAATTAATGTTGCACGTGAATGATTCCACAAAATAAACATTTCTTGAGGTGGATTCTTAAGGCTTTGCTATGGTGCCACTTATTGGATTTATGGCATTTTCATGCTCTAGTCAAAGCACGCAAAACGTTCTCTAAGCACCATTAGCCAGTATNCACTTATTGGATTTATGGCATTTTCATGCTCTAGTCAAAGCACGCAAAACGTTCTCTAAGCACCATTAGCCAGTATTGTTGCTTGAAACACAATTTTTTTTTTGCTGCGACTAATGAACAGTGACTAGCAATAACCCGTTGGTAATAAACATTTATTTGATAAAATAAATTTGCTGGCACCACAAAATCTTTTGCGATGTCCATTTTAATAAAAGAATTTTGGAGTTTGCCAATAATTTTTTTCGGTGATTACAAAACTGTTATTTTTTTTCAGTGTTAATTCAAATACAGATCATCATGTATTTTTGGAGATAAATATTTGGAGCTGAACGGCATTCTATTTATTTTTGACACAATAAACGTTTTTATTATATGTAAACAATAAATAGGATGATCATGAATGCGACTAAAAGGATCTTGGGTTGTTGNACAATAAACGTTTTTATTATATGTAAACAATAAATAGGATGATCATGAATGCGACTAAAAGGATCTTGGGTTGTTGTATCCCTAGCAGCAGTGGCACAGGCGACTACCTGGTGACGATGATGTTTTCGAAGCAGATGTAAATAGTATAGCTTGAGACAGTAGCACATAATGTGGTTTTACCACGGCTGCAAACGTTCAAATTAGTTTCACGCAATCTTTAATGTTCGGTTTATTTTCGAACTGTATACATTTCTTTGAAAAACTACCGTACATTTCTCAATTAATATGTGACACATTAACTCTTAAACTTACTTATGCANTATACATTTCTTTGAAAAACTACCGTACATTTCTCAATTAATATGTGACACATTAACTCTTAAACTTACTTATGCATTTATATGCTCAATCTGCCAAAAGTATCAACGAGATTTCCATTTTTATTTGAAGTTACTTCGATTATTAAGTCACTTAGTCTCACAGCTGTGTGATAAAAAATATAATACGTCAATTTCGTATGTGAGTGCGGCAGAAGCTACCCACTAAGTAGCGATTCTTGTTGCAAGGCGTTAGTCCATTAAAAATATTTTATGTTACGGTAATGGCAGCCTGCCAAGAGCGCAAACTTTCTTTTTGAGTTCCGAGCAGTTCGGAATCAATGTATCTACTGAATACATGGAATACTGTACTCAGTACAGATGACAGCAATAACCATTCGGAATAGTACGGCTCTCATAGCTAGTATTTTTCAAGTACAGTATCATAAAATGCAGCTATATAATATCAACAAGCGTAGCTTAATAGGCCGTACGTATTTACAATATACAAGCTATTTTATAATTATTAAATTTGCGACTAAGAATATCTACGCTGCAAAATAACGGCAGAAAATTATACCAATTATTTCATTAGCAGGAGTGAACTTACGAACGTGAATTATTTTGATAGATATGTAACAACAAATAATTTAAACACTAAAAGTATGACGAGTATAGAGATAACCCGCAGAGCAGTCATGCCTGAAAGACGGTAATACTCACATTGTTGCCATGACTTCCAAATACTGGATATGCGAGAGATACATGCAGCTTTTATTCCTAACATCAAAGACGATTCCGAACTTAACGACACAACTAGCACTATGAAGATAGTTTGCAGTTGAAACATATGTGGTTGAAAATTACAAAATAACAGTCTACATATTATATTAAAAACTTAATTCCNATAGTTTGCAGTTGAAACATATGTGGTTGAAAATTACAAAATAACAGTCTACATATTATATTAAAAACTTAATTCCTATGATTTTTAGAAATACCCATTCGTCTATACTTTGGTTTCAAAATATTTTTTTATGCAATGTACTATATGCTTAAAACAATAATTAAACAATTTCATATTCAAATCAGCACATAATAAAAACTCATTCATATTGTTATAAAATGAAATATCAGACTACAGAGAATACTAAAAAAAAAGTAAATAGTTCAAAGAAAACACGAACAGAAAAAAGGTGTGAACAACTATTATAACAAACAGTTTTAAAAGAACTTACTGCGTACTTTCTCGATAACATATGTAGGTACATTACCTGCAATCTCTATTTGAAGAGAAAAATTATATTAGAGCTCCAGATTTACTCAGCAACAAACACTTGAATATTTCCCAGGTCATCGGCAGACTTAGGTGCTGGGACAATACTTACTAAGGAGAATGGATTTATTAAACCCTAAAAGCATGGAAACGAGTGTTGACATACGCAAGTCGTAATTGTGTGAGCTTGTGCGACTGAAAAAAAAAGTGCCGCAATGCACACGCTCTCTGGACCATGTTTCCAAGGACCTTACATGCACATTTATGTGGGCACCGCCTTAGGGCTGCAATTAAACAGAATGAACAACATATACTTTTATACAATATTACGTTAGCCAGTAAAGTGTTTCACTTAATAAGACGCAAACATATTTACTTTAAAAGTATTTATCAAAATATATGTTTAGTAAAAGTATTAAAGTTACTGTCGAATAAGAAAAAAATTAGGCGTAAAGTTTTCGTCTACCTAGAGCTTTTTTCTGCGTTTCAGGCCGAGAAGCGTGGGAGTGATAAGGGCGACTCGTCACGCTCGTCAAGTGTGCCATCGCCGCTAAGTGCAAGGCTGTGAACTGGCGTGCCGCGTACTTGGCGTGGCGCATGACAAGTACGGAACTCTCAGCGGCGATCCTACCATTGAAAAGTCTGTAGGCAGGTTCAGTGCAGGACTCCTGAGTAGTTTTGTATGTATCTGACGCGTATATTTTGAAATACAGCGCTATGGAAAATCAGTTTTTATCCATTTTGAAGTACTCTGAAATGATATTTATTATGTGCATGAAGTCTTGAAAGCACCCAACAGCTGCAGGGGAAACCGTTTTCATAACAAAACACAATAAAATCGAGAAATATTTCACTACTAATTTTCCGCATAAAAATTTGTAAAATGAAATACGTTAAAGTGGATGACCTACACGATGCGCATGCTGATTTATGCTATATAAGCAAAAGCAATGGCAGCAACAGATAACTGAACAGAGGAATAACTATAGTGAAATAGGTGATTGTTCTTATGTTTGTTGATTTAGTTAGCCTACTGCGTTTCCCAGAAGTCTATAATTATTTATGAGTTTAATACTTCGACCTTAGTGTGTGTGATTTAATCACAACTTGTCATGGTTAAGCAATTCGTAAAATTAATGAAGATGCTGAAATATTGTGTTTGCAAATAATATATGCGTAACCACGTAAATATACAATTTATTTAATTTAACTTGTTCTGGTCGCAAATTCACGTCCTGCGAAATTAATTTTAAGGGTTGATGCTTGAAGATTATTTATTAATTTGTGTTTCTACAAAAAATTATACTTGTAGATTTTATAATCAGTAGAGTTGCCACAATGCTTCCTCCGTTTGTTTTAATTTCACGTAGTCATCTGTCAAAAGCATTACAATCATTTAATTTATATTTTTTTGTTACGGAGATAAGATTATACTACCGAAAAGAAATTAAACAAGGGAAGTTTGAGGGCACCTTCTTAATTTCTTATACAACTATGCAATTAAGTCTATAAAATCTCACTCATAGCCATAAATTAAAATAATGTAAAGTTGCATAACAATAATAGAGATCATACATTGTTATTTGTGTGATTTATTAACACTTGAAATATAATATTCGTGTAGCAAAGTATAATAACAATACGTAAATGAAAATATATATATAATATTTTGTTTCACGACTTATGGTGTCTATAATTCTGACTATGTTAGCAGTCACATAGAGGCAAAATTGTGCAAGACTATCGATGCCAGTGTAGTTAAACCAAACGTAAGCAAAAACTTTAAATATAATATAATTAAAAATTTTGAACATATTTTAGTAAGTGCTAGCAAGTATCTTTGGGGTAAATAGCAGGTTAACGATTTAATTGATAATGCTTTTGGTAGAAGGATAACTTACAAACGTGCAGATAAAATAGAGTGTAACAGAAGCAGGCATAATTACGCCATGACAATATGCGACTAGTACAATAATGCATATCTTTCCAGAGTACGTCGCGACCAATCCTCTTAAGCGTGGAATCTGAGAGGCAGCCGGTAGCGACGCAAATTCAGGTTGCCGTTGCTAAGTTCCAAGTTTGCTTGTTAACTCTCAAACACGAAACTGGCCGGCCGTAGGATAGTTACAGCCGCAAGAGAAGTGTGGGTGTTGGTTCCTCCAGCATCCGGATCTCCTCGAGCCATCTGTGGCCGACATCTTGGGCGTAGGAACCTACAACATTTCCTTTGGGTTACCTACTAACCAAGTTACATAATGCCGCCTCGGTCCAATTACTTACGAACATACGTCGCTGTTCCCGCCACTTTCAAAACTAATTATTTAAAACGTCATACTAGTATTTAAACCTCAAAGCAAGCCATTTCACACTCAGCGAAGGTACAGAATATTTTAGGTTTTTAAATCCTAATTAAAATATTTTTATATAAAAGTGCTGTCGCAAAAAAAAAAAACAGGCTGTTTGTTGACCCCATCTCCAACATCCTGGAAAGAAGTAAGTTGTTANATAGTTTGCAGTTGAAACATATGTGGTTGAAAATTACAAAATAACAGTCTACATATTATATTAAAAACTTAATTCCAATGATTTTTAGAAATACCCATTCGTCTATACTTTGGTTTCAAAATATTTTTTAATGCAATGTACTATATGCTTAGAACAATAATTAAACAATTTCATATTCAAATCAGCACATAATAAAAACTCATTCATATTGTTATAAAATGAAATATCAGACTACAGAGAATACTAAAATAAATAGTAAATAGTTCAAAGAAAACACGAACAGAAAATAGGTGTGAACTACTATTATAACAAACAGTTTTAAAAGAACTTACTGCGTACTTTCTCGATAGCATGTGTAGGTACATCACCTGCAATCTCTATATGAAGAGAAAAATTATATTAGAGCTCCAGATTTACTCAGCAACAAACACTTGAATATTTCCCAGGTCATCGGCAGACTTAGGTGCTGGGACAATACTTACTAAGGAGAATGGATTTATTAAACCCTAAAAGCATGGAAACGAGTGTTGACATACGCAAGTCGTAATTGTGTGAGCTTGTGCGACTGAAAAAAAAAGTGCCGCAATGCACACGCTCTCTGGACCATGTTTCCAAGGACCTTACGTGCACATTTATGTGGGCACCGCCTTAGGGCTGCAATTAAACAGAATGAACAACATATACTTTTCTACAATATTACGTTAGCCAGTAAAGTGTTTCACTTAATAAGACGCAAACATATTTACTTTAAAAGTATTTATCAAAATATATGTTTAGTAAAAGTATTAAAGTTACTGTCGAATAAGAAAAAAATTAGGCGTAAAGTTTTTGTCTACCTAGAGCTTTTTTCTGCGTTTCAGGCCGAGAAGCGTGGGAGTGATAAGGGCGACTCGTCACGCTCGTCAAGTGTGCCATCGCCGCTAAGTGCAAGGCTGTGAACTGGCGTGCCGCGAACTTGTCGTGACGCATGACAAGAACGGAACTTTCAGCGGTGATCCTACCATTGAAAAGTCTGTAGGCAGGTTCAGTGCAGGACTCCTGAGTAGTTTTGTATGTATCTGACGCGTATATTTTGAAATACAGCGCTATGGAAAATCAGTTTTTATCCATTTTGAAGTACTCTGAAATTATATTTATTATGTGCATGAAGTCTTGAAAGCACCCAACAGCTGCAGGGGAAACCGTTTTCATAACAAAACACAATAAAATCGAGAAATATTTCACCGCATAAAAATTTGTAAAATGAAATGCGTTAAAGTGGGTGACCTACACGATGCGAATGCTGATTTATGCTATATAAGCAAAAGCAATGGCAGCAACAGATAACCGAACAGAGGAATAACTGTAGTGAAATAAGTGATTGTTCTTATGTTTGTTGATTTAGTTAGCCTACTGCGTTTCCCAGAAGTCTATAATTATTTATGAGTTTAATACTTCGACCTTAGTGTGTGTGATTTAATCACAACTTGTCATGGTTAAGCAATTCGTAAAATTAATGAAGATGCTGAAATATTGTGTTTGCGAATAATATATGCTTAACCACGTAAATATACAATATATTTAATTTAACTTATTCTGGTCGCAAATTCACGTCCTGCGAAATTAATTTTAAGGGTTGATGCTTGAAGATTATTTATTAATTTGTGTTTCTACAAAAAATTATACATGTAGATTTTATAATCAGTAGAGTTGCCACAATGCTTCCTCCGTTTGCTTTAATTTCACGTAGTCATCTGTCAAAAGCATTACAATAATTTTATTTATATTATTTTTGTTTACGGAGATAACATTATACTACCGAAAATAAATTAAACAAGGGAAGTTTGAGGGCACCTTCTTAATTTCTTATACAACTATGCAATTAAGTCTATAAAATCTAACTCATAGCCATAAATTAAAATAATGTAAAGTTGCATAACAATAATAGAGATCATACATTGTTATTTGTATGATTTATTAACACTTGAAATATAATATTCGTGTAGCAAAGTATAATAACAATACGTAAATGAAAATATATATAATATTTTGTTTCACGACTTATGGTGTCTATAATTCTGACGATGTTAGCAGTCACATAGAGGCAAAATTGTGCAAGACTATCGATGCCAGTGTAGTTAAACCAAACGTAAGCAAAAATTTTAAATATAATATAATTAAAATTTTTTAACATATTTTAGTGAGTGCTAGCAAGTATCTTTGGGGTAAATAGCAGGTTAACGATTTAATTGATAATGCTTTTGGTAGAAGGATAACTTACAAACGTGCAGATAAAATAGAGTGTAACAGAAGCAGGCATAATTACGCCATGACAATATGCGACTAGTACAATAATGCATATCTTTCCAGAGTACGTCGCGACCAATCCTCTTAAGCGTGGAATCTGAGAGGCAGCCGGTAGCGACGCAAATTCAGGTTGCCGTTGCTAAGTTCCAAGTTTGCTTGTTAACTCTCAAACACGAAACTGGCCGGCCGTAGGATAGTTACAGCCGCAAGAGAAGTGTGGGTGTTGGTTCCTCCAGCATCCGGATCTCCTCGAGCCATCTGTGGCCGACATCTTGGGCGTAGGAACCTACAACATTTCCTTTGGGTTACCTACTAACCAAGTTACATAATGCCGCCTCGGTCCAATTACTTACGAACATACGTCGCTGTTCCCGCCACTTTCAAAACTAATTATTTAAAACGTCATACTAGTATTTAAAACTCAAAGCAAGCCATTTCACACTCAGCGAAGGTACAGAATATTTTAGGTTTTTAAATCGTAATTAAAATATTTTTATATGGGAGTGCTGTCGCAAAAAAAAAAAACAGGCTGTTTGTTGACCCCATCTCCAACATCCTGGAAAGAAGTAAGTTGTTAATAAAAAAAATTATATTTATTAATCTATGAACATGTTGGCCACACCTTCGCCGCGTAACGGTGTAACTTTCTTGAGGAAAAAAACCCACCAAAACCGGGTTTACGAAATACAATAAACATTTGCACGCATCCACAACATCTCTGCCATATTTGTTTAATAAATACCATGCTTTACTACTTGTCAGCCATAATACAAACGGGAATATATTAAGAAAATGTATACTGATTTTTTAATATTCCTCAGAGTTTTTCTATTTTCCCCGTTCTTTTTATTTAATTTTTGCTAAAGGAAATTACGTACGGAGTCAAGTAATTTGCCTCAAAGTGACAATTCGTAACACGTGTATGGACAAAAATAGTTAAACCACATATGGTTTTTCCCCTGGAAACATACATTTATTTCAACGACATTTGAATATACGTGCAAAGAGGAATTCTGTGATACAGCATATGCTATGGAAAGCAGCACAGATACGCCAAGAAATAATGTGCAAATATGCTGAAGTTAGTGGGCCGGTAGCATGGGGCAGTGGACCTGTACTCACAGCTGTAAGCAAGCAACACGCGCCGGGACTTATACTGGCGAGACCGCTTCCTCAAAGCAGCGTAGCGCTATTTTATGGGGCAAGGGGCACGGAATGCGATATTGGACAAAGGAGAGCACCGCAGCGTAGGGAAGATCGGCAATGTGAGTGCAAGTCTGGTATCAATATATTACATTTCATTCAGATATCAACGTAATTCAGGAGAATTGTTTCCTAGTCAATAACTATACTGAGTAACGTGTGCGAACACATGTACAACAACCAAAATAAAACAAATCCATCTAAGGAGAAATGCTATCGCATTCGCATGCATAGTACAAAAGATCACAGCTATAGTTGAAACGCTTCACGTAAGGTCGAGCATGTGCTCGATGTGTTTACCATCGACAGCAATACACATCTGTAAACGCACATGTAGTGAGCGACGAGTGACCTGAAGTGTTTCTGGCGTAATGCCTCTTATGAATTTACTTTGAATTTAATTCATACCTGGTAGGGGTTATGGGCGTAGCTATATAATGATCCATGATTATGTAGATCACAGCAGTATAAGATGGAGTTTATTGAACATAAAGAGTATACAATAACTATTTACGTGACTATTAATCGGGGGAGCTTAAATATAACACCAATATGCTAATTAATTGTATTAAGTATTATTTTCTCATGCCATTACTATTACAATCTAACTGGAAAGTCCCCAACTTGTTCATGTTGCCGGAGGCTGATTCTAGGAGGCGGTTAACGACTGCCGGACACACCCATCTTCAGTGGTCTTCTCATTCCAATGGCCAGACGACAAAAGACGCCGCTCCCGGTGTTACGCTAGCCTATATCGGGCACGTTGTTTAATTTGTTCGGTCCCATTTATTGGCAGGTGAAGGGGGTTTCTGCAACTGTCTTTCGCAAGGTGTTATTGCAATCACGCTCGTCCCCTGCTTCAATGTTTGAAGGTGTAATCAGGCAGACCGTCCATCTAAGGCCTGATCACTTCTTAACACTCTGCAAGCGGCCGCAATGCGTTTCTGCAAGTCTTCTGGCGTTGTATGAACCATGTTGTACACCCTATCTTTCAGTGTTCCCCACAGGAAAAAATCGAGAGCTGTGAGTTCAGGGGAGCGAGCTGGCTATCTTACATCACCACCACGCCCTAACCACCAGTTTGGAAACGTTTCATTTAATACTTGCCTCGCCACCAAAGGGAAATGCGCAGGAAATCCACCAAGCTAAAACCACATATCACGAAGTATGTCGAGCGGTATGTCTTGCAGAAGTGCCGGTAGGGTATCTCTGAGTAAATGGTCGTACGAACAGCCGGCCTTTGTCCCTAGAATGAAGTATGGACCTATGACGTAGTCTCCAACTATTCCACACCACACGTTCTCTTTTCAATGTCGCTTGTGCTCCACATGCCGGACCAAACGCGTATTCTCTGTCGCCCAGTAGTGCGTATTTCGTAAATTTATGCGCCCGTGGTTTGTGAAGATAGCTTCATCAGTAAATAGTATGTTCTTCAGAAAATTGCTGTCATCACTTACAGACATCAGAACAAACCTACAAAACTGAACACGCTGCTGAAACACACCTTCATGCAATACCTGATGAAGAGCCACGTGATATGGACGGAATTTCCTTTGGCGCAGTATCGGTAACACGCTTGTTTTATTTATTCCCACGAACATGGAAATTTCTCGCGTATCCATGTGAGGGTTTGCATCGACACGTGCCAAAACATCGTGTTGATGCGTCTCGCCCGTATCAGTTTTTCGTCGCACTCGTGTTGTGGAATTCTAATGACCTCGTGCAAAGAGACGTGTGCAAATTCTTCGTATCGTATGCCGTGAGATGGGCGTCTGATTAGGATACCTTTCACCATACATGTCGACTGCTTGCTTGGCATTTCTGCCACACTCACCGTAAATAAGTAGAGCGTCCAGTTTTTCCTCATTCGTGAACTTCGTTGCGTACGTACAGCCACACACTGCAATACCTCTTGCCATAACAGATTACGGGGACTGGTGCTGCGCTGCTATAAGGAAGCGGTCCCGCCAGGATGAGTCACGGCGCGTGTTGCTTACTTACAGCTGTGAGTACAGGTCCACTGCCCCATGCTACCGGCCCACCTAACTTAATCATATTTGCACATCATTTCTTGGCGTTTCTGTGTTACTTTCCATTGCATAAGCTATATCAAGGAATTCCTCTTTGCGCGTATTTTCAGAGGCCGTTGAAATAAATGTATGTTTCCAGGGGAAAAATCATATGTGGTTAATTTTATTTTTGTCCATGCGCGTGTTACGAATAGTCACTTTGCGGCAAATTACTTGCCCCCGTACGAGATTTCATTTAGCGAGAACAGCATTTCGTGATCTGCAACCGTTCCGGAAATTTTGTGGATGTCCACGTTAGGCCAACCACCCTGTTTATACTTTGTAAATGTTTTGCCCCTGTTTCTTAAAAATAATATATTTTTTTGTTTATGCTAATATGATGTTGTTAAAAATTAAATAAAAATTTTTAGATGATGAAATAACAATACTATTGAAATTTTACATTAGGTAAAGAAAGTACAACGCATACACAATAGTTTATATTTGTTACGTCAGCACGTTAAGCTATGCGTAAGGTAGCCGAGCCTGCGCAAATGTCGGAGTAACTGCACGCTCTGTCATAACAATAATAGGGCTGTTGTGCGGCCGTGGTACAAGTAGTGTTTATGAACAACTTGTGTTAGGTAGATCCTGCGAGGCTTTATACAAAATGGTCCTGAACTACATGTACAAAGGCAGTGAGGTGATTCCCTATGAAATATGGGATAGAAAACATTGTACGAACAATGTCGTACAGTATCTCGTAAGGGAGGTAGCCACCCTAGAAAATCGATATTTCAAAGGTTTCTACCGAAAAAATTAATGAAACCTACATGAGATGGAAGAGCCATTCTGTGAATAATGTATCCTTCAACCGATGCCTGCTATTTCCGAACAGTTGTGGCGTACTATCATCCCCTACATTGAGACAGTTGGAGATGTTATGTTATTATCCTACAAATGTGTGTGTAACACTCGGGTATTTTGTAAAGACGTCATAATCATACGTTACTGCTCGGGAAAAACGTCATTTTGATGTAACACACTCAGGCGAACAGTGTTCGATACAACGGACAAAGTTTTAAATGTGCATGTGGTTGCGTATCTGGCAGGCAACCAAGTGCAACCTTAAACACTTTGTCCGTTGTCTTGAACACTGTTCGCCTGAGAGTGATGTGTTTCCCGTGCAGTAACGTATGATTATGATGACTTAACAAAATACCCGAGGAATACACACACATTGGTAGGATAATAACAACCCCCCCCCCCNCCCGGTGTCCTAATGTAGGGGATGACAGTACGCCACAACTGTTCGCAGGTTGCAGGTATTGGTTAAAGGATACATTATTCTCAGAATGGCTCCTTCATCTCATGTAGGTTTTATAATTTTCCTGTAAAACCCTTTGAAATATCGATTTTCAAGGGTGGCTACCTCCCTTACGGGTTACTGTACGACATTGTTTGTATAATGTTTTCTATCCCATATTTTATAGGGAATCACCTCACTGCCTTTGTACATGTAGTTCAGGACCATTCTGTATATAAAAAGGTAATTTTTTTTTACATGTGCCAGCAGGACGTGCTTCTATACAGGTTTTCGTGTAATTAGCGGGTGCGGACTGCACCACACGAATCTGTGGGGAAATCTAAGTAGAAAATGGGCTTTTGTAAAAAAGCGCAGGGCCCTTACTTAGTTTACGAGAAAAACGACATTAAAGTAGATAAAATGACTTTATTCCACGTTATGCACAGCATAAAGCATCAACATACAAAAGGTAGTAACGGGTGTTCGAAGCTTGCTCTGCCCATAGCAATGCACTTTTCTGCACAATGGACGCACGCAACATGCACGGAGCTTGGGCGCCGTACCACGTCCCAGTACTCACTGCGTGTGTGCTACATGGCCTCTTTGGCACTACTGAGCTCGGCTCGCGCCCTTGCCGTATGCCTTGCGACCGACACATTAGTTGCTGCATTACCACATCACCTTACCTTTATGTAATTTGAATACCACGTGTTTGCTACAATGGTTTTTCGACCTTTAATGACGTTTTTATCGTGAACGAAGAATCTTGTGCATTTTTACCAAAGAGTATTTTCTACTTAGTTTTGATCACAGATTCGTGCGGTGCAGTCCGTATCCGCGAATTACCTGACACCCTGTTACACGTGCATGTTTTGTAACTTTATTTGAATTTGGAGTATAGACATATAAAACCAAAAAAAAAAACAAATCAACCAAATCTTTTAATAGCTTCATTTGATTTTAGTGCAAAACGTGTCGATGAATCTGTTTCGCAGATATTTGTGAGGTATGGTTCAATCTTGAGAGTACCTACGCAATGAGGTAATTTTTTCCTGTTTCTTGCAGTTAGCTATATACCTATGCATTTCAAAATATCTTACAGCACAAAATAGGGAATTTGATACCACAAGGAAAATCAATTGAAAATACCTTATATGAAATGAGTTCGTGCTAAAGCCAGGTAAGTAATATTACATAGTCTAGCTCGCCAGTTATTAAACTTTCCCTTAATTAAAATTTATTGAAGTAAATTAAATATTGGAGGAAATCATTTATTACTAGTAGCATAAAATAACAAATATTTACACGCAAACAAATTTTCACAGAATTCAAATTATCAAGCGAGTTGACACAGTTGTAAAATACTGGACTTGCATTCAGAAAGACCCGGGTTTGTTTCCCGGTCTGGTCAATCTAATTTCAGTTTTCCAGGGTTTTTGGACATCACTCCAGGCGAATGCTGGGATGGTTCCTTACAACAGCACGATACCGATCCATTCCCCGTTCCTGGTTGTTCAGTGTTTCCATTCTAAGGTCTAGTCAACATTCGCGGCCACTCAAAAAGTCTAATGAAATAAAATCAAAATATCTCGGATTTTTAATTAGTATGTTTACGTATAAGGTTATGTTCTCCTTGTTGTTTTGGTTAAAGGATTTTCTCCTTAAGATTTCTTATTTGTATTTGGAACAAAGATTTCTTTCCCTTAAAGTTTTTTGAATAATTTTTATTACCAACAACATTACTTTAAATATGTGTTTCAGACATGTCTAACACAATAATAACAAAACACATTATTTTTTCAAACTCTTATGATTGGTAGGTGATGGGTAACAATAATTAAGCCCATAAAATGGCTTCCAATTGGAGAGTTGAACGTGATAAACTAGCCTACCTGAAACACGATGCATCTACTCGACGTGGGTATACGTCATGCTACTTCAAACTACTATCAGTCCANAACTAGCCTACCTGAAACACGATGCATCTACTCGACGTGGGTATACGTCATGCTACTTCAAACTACTATCAGTCCACGAGGCCAGAGTACAGTTTAATTAATGAAAATAATTTTTTTACTCATACGTGTCGTATTACTTTTCCCAGTACAGCTTTTATTTGAGTTTACATTTTCCAAATCGCTGATTATAGCGCTATGTACGGAATGGTACAATATTTCAGTTTGTCTGANTGATTATAGCGCTATGTACGGAATGGTACAATATTTCAGTTTGTCTGAAAAATATCTGGAATAATTTTAATTGATTTCCAAAAACACACATTTTCCCTCTTCATGCATTCAGATGAAGTTACTCTCAGTAAAAAAATTATATCGAGGTTAGACACTAATTATACATATCTTCTATTTGGACTAACTCTAAGGAATCAAATATTTGTCAAGCAGCTGCTGTTCCTTTCGTCCTGTGGTGTAAATTGTATCAATTAGACTTAGCGAGTGGTTTCACATCAAAAAACTTGATCAGGTGTGTTTATTACANAACTAGCCTACCTGAAACACGATGCATCTACTCGACGTGGGTATACGTCATGCTACTTCAAACTACTATCAGTCCAGGAGGCCAGAGTACAGTTTAATTAATGAAAACAATTTTTTTACTAATATGTGTCGTATTACTTTTCCCAGTACAGCTTTTATTTGAGTTTACATTTTCCAAATCGCTGATTATAGCGCTATGTAAGGAATGGTACAATATTTCAGTTTGTCTGACAAATATCTNAAGGAATGGTACAATATTTCAGTTTGTCTGACAAATATCTGGCATAATTTAAATTGATTTCCAAAAACACACATTTTCCCTCTTCATGCATTCAGATGAAGTTACTCTCAGCAAAAATTTTTTATCGAGGTTAGACACTAATTATACATATCTTCTATTTGGACTAACTCTAAGGAATCAAATATTTGTCAAGCAGCTGCTGTTCCTTTCGTCATGTGGTGTAAATTGTATCAATTAGACTTAGCGAGTGGTTTCACATCAAAAAACTTGATCAGGTGTGTTTATTACANATGTGGTGTAAATTGTATCAATTAGACTTAGCGAGTGGTTTCACATCAAAAAACTTGATCAGGTGTGTTTATTACACTCCTTTGTTCTGGGCGATAAATTCTTTGTACGTTTTACCTGAGTTTTCCGGGGCGTTTGCGTTTTGGTTTCGCTAAAATATATTTGTAATCGAAACCTCTGATAGTAGTGATGTAGAAATATTGGAAAAATATTAAAGATAAAAAAAAAACTGAGCAGTTCCTATATTCCTAAATGTCAAAGGAAACTTAAAACACGGAGAAATCCACCAGTAAAAATATGCGATATTTCTTAAAATAATTATAGTGTCTTAAAATTTTAATGGGAAGTAATTTACGATGGTATGGAAAATNAATATGCGATATTTCTTAAAATAATTATAGTGTCTTAAAATTTTAATGGGAAGTAATTTACGATGGTATGGAAAATTTTTGTATGTGTTCCATTATTATTAGCTAAATTTAGTAATACCACTGCTTTGGGAAGATGGGTATTTCAGACGGTTNTTTTGTATGTGTTCCATTATTATTAGCTAAATTTAGTAATACCACTGCTTTGGGAAGATGGGTATTTCAGACGGTTCAAAGTACTGATCTGTAAGATTATTTCATCATTACTAAATAGGGTGTATCAATTTGCTGATAAATACAAAATATTCTTCAACACTTTTCCACCATTTATACGTGTTAAACAAATTATGTCCATATATGTATTATTTATTTAAAACCAAAATACAAAATTGTTTTTGTAAATTCTGTTATTAGCAAAATATTTATGGAAAGTAAAACAGACATTTCGAAAAACAAATGTATTTGTAAATTATGCGAAAACAGCCTACAACTGGCACACAAAGAAAAAAAGAGACACATTAAATTTTGTTTCTTGTTGTTGTTATTTGCGTTATGAATTAAAACACTTATCTGCGTGTTTACCTTGTATAACCTAATTACATTTAGTTAAAAAACAATAGATAACGTTGGATGAAACTTTTTACAAATGAAACGAGTAACCGAATGATGTATTAGTAATACTCAGACTTTCAGTTAAATGGCGTTAATTCCTGCAAATGAATCTACTTGTAAGTTTTAATTAATTATTGTGAAATAGCCAAAACATTTTCAGAACCTTAGGCGAAAAGATTTGGTCATCATTCACTGACACGCATTGCACTTTATTGAGAACTAGTTGAACTACCCGGCGTTACCCGGGTATAAGAGGACAATGACGTATAAACGACTTCATTTTAGGGGTTTCGGCCCCAACGGGATACGAAAATATACGACCCCGTTTTAGGGGTTTTGGTGGTTTCGAGCTCAATTGTG
>NQII01001019.1:141904-164129 GCA_002778355.1 Clitarchus hookeri | reverse complement strand
GGGGGATCGAGAAAGTTTAAAAGCCAATTTGCGGGACATGGAGGGGATCAGTTGAATCAGGTCAGTTGGCTCAGAAGTTGGCGAGAGGAAGTCGGATCGGGAGGTTACCGGAAGAAGCGTGTCGTGGAGGCGTATGTCGAGAAGCGAACCCGGAGCCACAGTCGTGGAGAGAAGTCAGCGAAGCAGGGCCTTTGAAAGGCCGCCCGGAGCACCGGAACTCAACCTGCCACCAACAGACCCAGAACTACAAGCATAGCGAAGTATCAAGTCGTCGCTTGAAGAAACCTCCCAGACACCTAGCGTCCCCCTCCCGAAGACGTCGCCAACAGTTAGCGAGTACGTTAACCTAGCCCTTAAGGACCCCAACTCGCAAGGTACCACATCTCGGTGATATGTACTCATTATTATTCCAGACAATATAACCTAGTACATTTGAAACACCGAGTGAATATATTGTTATTGACCCTATTGCATCTCCAAGGCACCTTATAATCTGTGCATTGTAAAAATAACTCAGACCCTATGACCCTCCCTGTACCTCATATCACAAGGAGGCGAGTAGCGTCAGCATTGTAAATTTTTTTTTTTTATAATTTTAAAAATTCATTTTTGAAATTTTGTGTAGTATAAAACACATAACTGTAAGTTAATAAAGATTTAAAGCATAGTAAAAATATTGTTTATTCAATTATAAAATATTAGATTTTTGTGTACGAACTTAATAGAAACAAAAAGTTACTTTTTTAGGAATTATTAAAGAACTATTAACGTTAAGTTTCAGGAACTGCAACTATTCCAATTTCTGAGCAACTTTCCAGGCTATGCGTACACATATTCTGTCATACAAACATACACACTTACATAAATATTTAGATACAAAAATACGGACAGACAACCGATCGTGTATCCGTTTCCCAAGGATTATAGGCTAAAACCTAGAGGGCATTAATTTTCAACATTGAAGCGATAAAAAATAACAAAGAAATTAACACCTAACATAAAAAAATCTACGATTTTCACTAGCAATTCAACATGTTCGAATATGCAACACTACGTGCAAATTTACATCGTTTAAACATTTGTTTGCATATGAATAAATAAATCCTCCCGTGATAATATTTCTAAAAAATTTAAGTTCAAAAATTTTCTACTAAATTTTTCATACAATTATTCGTTCAGTGATTTGTGGTAAATTGTTTTTCACTTTCTGCTCATATTACGGCACATTAAAGCCAAATTTATTAGGAATTTCTACGCAGTGAAATATTAAATAAAAATTTTTTACTACAAGATCTTCTGCATCCAATAAATAACTTATATTTTTCAATGTTTGCGGGGCTTCGTACCTTGATGACATGTCATATCATTATCATTCAAGCGTTAATTATAAACAAATAAAGAATTTATTTTTAGTGTTTTCCATTATTTAATATTTGTATTAGTTTACTAATTTCATAGGGCTGAACAATCCTTTAGTTTAGATGTAATTACGCAAAATATACAGAAAAACGTAATCATTATTATATAAGGTCAGAGGCATCGCTTTAAAATTCATAGTTACACGCCAATTGAAATCCTTGCGCTAACAGATTATACGGTAGTTTGCCTTTATTTACGGGGCTTGTAACAAAGGAAATAGGCCTAGACATATTAAATTCTGGAGTTATGGATTTTATAATATTTCCAGTAATTCATAGACTACATACTTGTGCGTTTATATTCCCAGAGAAATGTAGCTACAGGGGATAGAAAAAATAATATGAACACCATGCAATATAGTACATTTTGTTTCATGTTGGCAACACTGCTTCCGTGTAAATAATGCGACACGTATATATTGCACAGTTTACGTGCCAATTCTTGTAGGTTATATTTCAGTGTATTATACGCTTTGTTCTGCTACGGTTAAAACAAGCGATCGGTGAAATGTGTGATTTCTCAGACTTCGAAAGGGCAAATCGTTGGTGCTCGGTTAGCGGGAGCGTCTGGGACGAAAACAGCTGAATTGTTTAACGTTTCACGAGCGACACTATCCATGGTAATGACAGCATACACAAAACATGGTAAAACATCATCGGCGAAGAGGAATAGTGGGCGAAACCCAAAGTTAACTGACAGAGACCGATGAACATTAAAAAGAATTGTGGCCAGACAACATAAAACTACAGTGGCAAAAGTGACAGCAGAACTCAACACTCACTTGAGTAATACTGTTTCGACAAAAACAGTGCGGCGGGAGCTCCACAAAGCTAACATTCATGGAAGGGCTGCAATTACGAAAGCCTTTATAATGGAAGCCAATGCTAAGCTGCGAAAGAAGTGGTGCCACGATCATGAAACCTGGGCACTTGATGATTGGAAGAATGTGGTTTGGTCCGATGAATCATCATTTACATTGTTTCCTACAAATGGCCGGGTTTATGCTTGGAGAACCCCAAAGAAGCCTACGATCCGGACTGCCTGCTTCCTACAGTCAAGCATGGGGGAGTTTCCGTTATGATTTAGGCGGCTATATCGTGGTATTCAGCTGGTCCTCTCATTCACATCACTAGCCGGATTACTACGAATGAATATCTCGACATCCTCATGATGAAGTTCTTACTATGACTAGCATATTGCTGCCAAACACTGCCATATTCCAAGATGATAATGCGCCCATACACAGAGCCAAAAAGGTTCAGTCCTGGTTTGAGGAGCATCAGAATATCATCAAACATCTTCCCTGGCCGTTATGGGGAGTTTTAGAGCAGAGAGTGGAGAGCAGATTTCCATCTCCAACATCATTGAAGCAATTGGCGGATGTTTTGGTACAAGAATGGGACAACATTCCGTTGGAAACTGTTCAGACACTCTACGAATCTATTCCGCGAAGAATTGCAGCTGTTCTAAAAGCAAATGGTGGCCCAACACCTTATTAATAAATAAATATTGCGTATATGTCAGGTGTTCATATTATTTTGTCTATCCCCTGTATATGTAGTTATTTTTTGACAAGTGACGTACCTTTGGAGAGTTTATTTCTTCATAAAGCAATAATTATTGGAGATTTTACTGTATTTGAAGATAAGATTATTTTGTTTGCGGAATGTATGAGAGAAAGACCAACTCCGTTTTCTTTTTACTTCAACATTTGCCACTGAAAATAATTAATTAAAGAGTTAATTTATATCACAAGTTTACATTTAAAAGTGTGATATTCGATAGTCTCTTCAATAGAACGCAATATATTCTTCCCAGCAGAAAAATTATCTTTCGTAACATAAAATTGCGTTGTTAATGTGTAAATACAAAAAACCATCCAAATGAATTTTTTTTCGTATCCATAAAACACTTTTTAGTATAGTGATAGATGCCATAATTTTACTGAAAGTTATTGTATTACAGAAATATATTGTCTAAATTTCTTTGAAAAAAAACTGAACTGTTAGCAGTTTGTTAAATTTCGTCTTGCTCTTTGGAGTTAATATTCAGCTAGGTAGGCAACCCANAAAAACTGAACTGTTAGCAGTTTGTTAAATTTCGTCTTGCTCTTTGGAGTTAATATTCAGCTAGGTAGGCAACCCATCTACTAACCTGGAGTTAGCGACTTCATTATCCATAGTAACGTTGTTTGTTTTTGTAAGGACAGTATTTAATGTAAGTAAGTATGAACATTTCTTCACTCTACATGTGTCCGTAATCATGCTACGGCATACAATTCTGTATTCTCAAGTAAGTATGAAAATAACCTCTACCAGAAAGTTTATTGTTAACCGTACAACAAATAAAGTGCTTTCCACTTCNACAATAGAAATTATAGGGGTCGTACGATCAGACAATTATGAGCTATATGAAACCAATGTTAGTTTGAAAACAATTTTACAGTTCATGATTTACATTTCAGGTTTCATATAAAATTTCTGAGCTAATAAGTTGTTCGGCGTAAGTTAACGTATTTTTTGAAGTCGTTAGAGTGTAGAGGCTCTTTATATCTACTCGTTTATACATGAGGTGAGTTGTAAATAAATGAAGATTTTTAATACTGACGCAGAGCTGATATTGCTAACAGCAAATACGCATAATGTATTTCTAAGAAGGCTGGCTAAATCCCGACGGTCTGGAAACTGTCAAGATGCGTCGTAGTTGTAGTTGTGTACGTATAATAGAGCAAAACTGCGATTTAGATGACGGTAAACGGGCTTTCGGGAATGGAAAAAATAGGAGAAGGCACTCGCTATCTGGGTCGCAGCCCACCTTTGAGTGGTTGCAATGCTCCCGGCAAGTAGCCTCTTCAACGCAGACTCTCTGCAGCAGATATAATGTAGCAGGAAGAGCAGCTGCACTTGTAGATGTTATTCAGGCCGTTCTGGGAACTCGAAGAGTGAGTGGGCTGATTTATTTGGGACATATTGTTTACAGAAAAATGTAAAATATCTGTGCATGCGAACGTCCGTTTGTCATACGTCACGTCAAACAGATCAAAGTATTAAACTTGGAAAGTTTGAATAGTTGAGTAACTCAGTCGATTCGTCTAGCGTCTCTTGGAATAATACAAGCAAGACAAAAAAGAAAAAAAATGTAACCGGCTTGGAAATCTGAAATTAAATCATATTGGTTTGCAATCCTGAAATAAAACAAAGAAGTGTACATATCTTCGCCGAGAACTAAAGTTAAATGGTTTGGAAAAATGCGTCTGCTGGCCTTAGGAACAAATTTAACATACAGCCGTGCACATCAGTAAGTGACAAATTAGGAGCTCTTTTTTCATAACGACCGTGTGCGGTCGACAATCAACTAGTACGAGATAAACTCTGCGCTGAGAGAAAAATATCCGATGTAGTTCTGCGAGAAACGGAAGTTACCTACATAGGATATTGTATTTCCAGAAGGACCAAGACTTGCATGGGTGTGTAAATAAAGTTACAAAAATATATTTCCATAAGTGAGACACCTCCATCTAGAAGGCGCCTGCTGCCTGCCTTGGTCGGCATACAATATAAATAAACTATGTTGCTATAACGCAAGTGTAAATACTTCTTCAGAATGGCGTAACATAGGTGTGTCGTACACAGTAACATTTTTTGTAAGTTTTACAAACAATTCTTTGGAGAAATAGTTGCAAGATTTTTCTTGTCTCATCTTACATCTTTACAACATACTGTTTTTGAAACATACAAAGCTGATTGCTGTATCTAGGTTTATAATAAATTTCAATTATTCAGTATTTGCTTATTATAATTTAACTTTGGTTTTACATATTCCTATGTAACGTGTTGTAAATGTTGTCTTAATGTACTTGTAGTATTACAAAAATTATATTGCAGTTAATCCCAAATAATTGGAAAAAAAAAAAAATAGTGTTACAATAGAGACGAGTATTCAAATTTAAAATTATGATGTATTCCGAAACAACACGCGGATAACTTGATGTTATTACGTTACCTTCTAAACATGTGCATGGTTACGGACACGCGATAGGTTTCTTTATAGCTAGTGACTGCAGAGAGGGTTTAGTTTACCAAGCACGTATGGTTACGATACAGCTTACCTGATTCAGATAACGTGTTCGTGGATTTAACTCCGACTAATGCAGGAGGTGGGGAAGATTTTCTATGCGCATTCCATGCTAACGTTAACGCGAATGCTCGTTCTCATCACTGCATGCGTTCTAAGTTCCTTAGCCATTCAAATCATAATTAGTGATTTGTTCAATGTTATTGGCCAGCACATAAATTCATTCAACAAGAAAAATTTTTACCTGGCGACTGGCTAGGAAAGAAACTCCATAAAGAACCGATGATAAGAGAAAAAAATAGTTTTGCTTAACGCACTCGCAAGTTTGTACATATTTGTGTTAGTACATCTGCATAAACTTATTTCTCTATAATTTCAGTTATTTTGAGGCGAGATTTTTGATGGTTGAAAATTTCTTTGCCTGAAATTTTGCTTTCTATTGTCTCCATACGGCTTAGTTCACACTTTACAAATGTTTCCAAGTTTATCGACACTTTTATCGCTGTCATTTTTATTTCTCGGTTTAATATAGCACTGGCTGTCTAGGTCACAGGGCATTATAATAAGCGGGCAGAAAATTGTTAGGACGCTATTGTGCCTAGCATCTTCAAAACATATGAAATAGGTTCTTATCGTTAACACACGTCTGGTTGACTGAATATCGACAATGTTTTGCTGAAGCAGGTGTATACAAATAAGAGGTACACAGATTCCACCACAGCGTAGCCAGAAGCGTAGAATAGATGGCGAGGCAAACGGCATAGATCAGTTCCTCCCAAACATTTGAGAATCACGATTCAATTTTAGAACGGTTAATTATTGCGACTCGTCTACATTTATTGTCAGTGAGACTAATTGATGGCAAAAAGAGTTAAGATTAGTTAAACTCTTAATTTTTTTTTAAAGCGGAACCGAAAATAGCATATTACGTACTTTAATATTCATATTATGAAGTATTAATAATGTATCGATTTGTTCGATTACAATCTCCCAATATTTAAATGTCAAATATATAAAAAAGTTTAACTATCGTGAGCCACAGAAAATTTACAAGCGTCACACAAGTGCGACGAATATTATATTTGAAGAATGCTTCCATACTATATGCTTTCCAAACATTGCATATAGCAACAAACGATGGCTTCGAAAAACGTTTTGTTTTTGTTACTAACTAAAGTTTTGAGTTTTTAATGTCCCTTGTATTTAAACATCGCAGAAAAAATGTAGCGTGAGATATGATTATCTTTCTGGGCCGAAAGGAATCGTACATTCATAGTGGTAACAAAAATAATGTTTTTTTTTTAAATAGCACCCACTTACTTACGTCGTGAGATCTGTAAAACGTTTCATACGCAGAGAGAATAAGTTAACTGTTACTAAATTGCCTAGATTGTAGCTAAATACTTCATAAAAATGGTGAATTATTATCAACCGTTTTCAGTGCCAAGTTGTACATATACATTGACTAATAAAATTTACTAATAACGGTATGTGTTTAAAGTAATTTTGGTAATTAAATCACGAATAAGGCATTCTTCGTTACCTTCTGATAAGGAATTTACGAGTCTTGCTAAAACCTTTACGCCACACTGGTAATTTACTGTGCGAAAAATAAAAATTAATTTTATAGCAAACATAATTTCAATATAATTCCTCTTCAAAGCAGGCAACGTATTAATTCAGTAAAAATACCAAATTTTAAATAATTGTACAGAAACAGTACAACAAACATTTTTTTTGGTTACTCCATACGAAATAATGCTATTCTCTAATATTATGAGAATTTAGAATGAGAATGTAGTTGAAATATGAAGTTGAAATCTGTACTGTCGTCATTGTTAATGCCATTATAGCGATGTAAATGCTACCTAGTTTATTACATCAGCCTTCTTTCTGGGGCAAGGGGTTGGAGGTCCGGAGCCAGAGCCGAAATCATGTTCTGTCATTCTGGTCGCTCGGTCGCCTTGTTTTTCTGGTCGATATCTTGTTTCCGGTCACCATATTATTTCCAGTAGCTATCTTGTTTCCTGTCGCCATATTTTTTTGGCCACCATATTGTCTGCCCTTTTGTGTTTTTTTAATGTTATTTGTTTATATATTGCTGGAGACTGCCATCTTGGATTTAATGTTTACTTTTACATCACCTAGGTGTTCCTAGTGTATTAATAATCGATTTCGGAACCAGGTGGCAGCCTTATTTGTTTATATTTGTAAATTATAGGTAGTGCTGTCGGTTCCCTTCCAGCCCCCTATGTAACAATACTATGTATGCTGACTATTTATTACAGTATCACTCAATAAAGAACACTGGTAACTCATGTTTCAACCGCCACAGGTAATTCATCCTCAGCAATAGTGAGGTCATGTAAATTGTCATATTTAACTTTTTGTTTTATTTAACAACAAAATTAATTTTACACAAAATATTTTTTTATATAAAGGAGAAAATTTTCAAAAGAAATAAAATACGGCATATATTTTTCTCCACAAAATTTATTCAGTAATCTACAGCATGAGTAAACAGGTATATTAATTGCAACCTTCGGTGTTCACAGCTCGATGCCCGCATCAGCGATCTACGAATTGTAGTAGGCTGGGAACCCCCATCACTTCACATACCATCGTCCACTACGTCGTTTCAACACCTTCTAGACCAAATACACATTTGGAAACTTTGTAGGCTGGATATCCTCTGCGTAGAAACCACCATGAATGGAAACATTATTCGAAACCTCGAGAAAAGAGGTCCTCGGGATGTAGGCTCGTATGCGTCGTACACGAAAGAGTTTGGGGCTTCAATTCAATGTAAATACTTGCTCGAAGGTGCCTTTCTGTTTGGAGATGCACACCAGGTCACCAACCTTGGCTTTGGGCTTGTGTGGGTCTCTACTCTTCGGAAAAGTATACGTGGCTCGAAGCACGGAGTCATCCTTGACATCTTTAGGCTTCATGTGTAGTCGAGTGCGAGTTTTGGAAGTATATCCAACCATTTACAGTTGCCATTCGCAGTGAAACTATTTCCCTTTAGAGTCCTGTCAAACCTCTCGATGATAGATGCTTTGAGATTTATATCTATATGTGGAATAAAGACTTATTTTATGTTTCTTCGTTAGGGTCTTGAACTTTGCATTGTATAATTCCTTGTCCTGGTCGGTTTGTAGATTAGTTAAGATGCATCCTTCGCCCAATATATCTGCCATGGCCTCGGTGACATCGCATGCATTCTTCGTCTTGACTGGCCTGGCCCAGGCAAATTTGTTATATGCATTGATGACTGTCAACATGTATTTGTAGCCCTTTTTGACCCAAGCATATGGTATCATCTCGACGAGGTTGGTTTGAAATAAGTCGTTCATCCTGCAAATCATGACCTTGCGACAACGATAGTTGCGACTGGCAGCCGTATGCAGTTCATTGGCGATCCTCAATCGACTCATTCTATGTAGCATCCCTCCTTCAGTTCTTCAACGAAGGATATAATTTTGTTACTGTGCTAATAATTTCCAACTCTTTGCGAAGCGACCAGTAGTTGTAGTCTAAAGACGAATTCGTTCGGGGTCATCCCAAAACATGTAGTCGATGTTCTTTAGACCTTCCCCACTTTTCAGTGCTATGCCGCAGAATAGGTCTGCTAGAATGTTGATTTTTTTGTGATCTTCATCCTTATAAGCATCGGTCTCGGGATTGTTATCTTGGTAAAGTGCGTGCATGAGTTCGGATTCTATAAACTCCCTGGGCTCATTGCAAAAAAGAAATTCGTAAAGCCCGGGGGTTTCATGCATCTTGTAAACGCCTACTTTGATGATCCCAACTGGTAGAAACTCTATTTCATCAGTACCTACGAACCATTTATCATTCGGCCTGTATACACAATACATTGTATCATTATTGCGAGATATGTACGATCGTAGGTAGCGACGAACCAGAGCACTGGGTTTGAAGACTCTCTTCTGTGCCTTTTTCTTGAATAGCAAATCCGCATCCGATCCATCATCCCGATCTGTTTGTATATCTAATGTTTCTGCTTCTTCATAGGCTCAGCATTATCGTTGATTTCGGCCTTCACGTGGTGCTCGATAACCCTTCCAGGGCATTTCGAGACGTCGAGTAACAGGCATAAAATGTTTCGTAATTTATAAGTTTGCGCGAATGTTTGACTCTCTTGGCGAGCAAAAAGTTCGAGAAAACAGACTGAATCGCCCAATGTAAGTCATTAGCGATGCCTGACATCGCTCTGAATAAAAATAGTTACTGTTGCTTTCTTTTATAGGTTTTAACGTAGGTCTCCGACAAAAGACTTTCGATCTTATCCAAGCGTTCGATACTGACATCCAATATGTCCCTGCTGTGGTTCTGAATATCAGTTTTCGTGGTGAGGCATGAAAACTAGGATTTGCATGTATGTGTCATATATACTTCCAAGTATTTCAAATTATCTTCATTTTGCATGATATGTAGGCAATTTGACATTGAATACTCGACATGTGATTGTGCACGATATTGGTCTTAACATGCTCCATCTTCGCCCCGAGCTTAGATAAGTATGTGCGAAAGAATGTGTTTTGTTCCATTCATCATACTGTGCAATTCCGAGACGATGCTATTGCCAGTTTCGTAAATGAAATGTTTAGTAGCTGCTTCCTAGGATCATTCGGGTTCACCAACATTTCGACTTATTTTTATACCAGCATCACAAGTTCCATCGTTTCTTGGTACAAGAAAACCTTCATATTCGTATTTGTCAAGACACATCTTGAGGCTACTTTGCCAGAATTTCGATAGGCTATATCTCATTCTCGACGGCCGGTGATGAACTGATCGAAACCCCGTCGTTAACTCCCATTATATAGGAGTCAGTCCTTAATGATCGTCGAAAATCCGCATTTGTATTTCCAGCACAAGGCACACAGGCACTTGAAATTCGATAATGTCATGTCTGTATTGACATGATCGTCTTAAACATGCCGCCAATTCATATCGTCCATGCAAAACCACACTAACTTGTTTGCATTGTCGAATATTAGCGGTTTGCGCATGTGCGAATAAGTCTGACCGAGGTACACACTCCACTTTCACGTGTCGTCCCATGCTAAAGTACTCTAGGATATATTTTTGCTTCTCGCAGGCAATGTCATCAATTACAAATATAGAGTTTGAAAGAGTTTTGCTAGGAGGCATGACAGCTTCATTATCGCTGTATGGGAAATAACCCATGGCATCCACAACTTGCACTACTTGTGCCAGTCGCTGGTATTTCGGTTGCTGGAACGATTTTGAAAGTTGGCACACTTTATCGAACCGAAGGACATTCTATTCTTACAGCAGGCTCAGTAGTACGATTTTTCCCCTGCAATTTGATGGTCCTGCAATGATGCACCTCACTGGCTTCCATGTCGTGATTCGAAGTAGTAATGCATATGGGTAGAGTAACATCTTGCTTGATAATATGCATGTTACCACTACTATCTTGCTATGCTAACTGCCAAGCATACAGTGTTAAGTGCATTGCATGCGATGCTAAGTGCAGTGCTTGCGATGTTAACTGCAATTATTGTGGTGCTAAGTGTAGTGCTGTTTGCAGTGCCGATTTTGGGCATAGTGCGGTTCTAAGTGAGGTGCTAAGAGCGGTGCTGATTGCATTAGCACAGAGCAAGGGCTTCAAGTTTTAGAATGCCTCTTCAAAATATTTCTCCGAGTAAACTGCATATGTCCGAGTTTGCACTCAAATGTCACATTTCAACTTTTCACTCTGCAGGTATTTGTTTCATGCCTGCATACACTGTGCAAAGCTGTAAATGCTTTACTGCAGAAGTGAGAAAGCAGATGCATAAATAGAACTTTACATCTGTATTGTTCCAAGTCTATAATAAAAATTATACAAAAAAAGTGTAAACGGCACGAAGTTCACCACGATGTCTCGAAGAGGTAAGATCAAGTTCGGAAATAGTGTCGTCAATACGCTGATCAACAATCTGCCATTCAAGTTACACATTCCCAGATACAAGTTTTCCAGGCCGGGAACGAAGGCAGCTAAAAGACTCTCGCGGGGCTACACAGGCATCAATGGGCTGGATGAGTCATGTAAGCAGCATTATATGGACGATAAGAGCAGGAGAAAGGCACAGGTAAAAATGGGAACATCTACAAATATCAAGAGAAGGACACAAGTTAAACGAAAACTGATGATGAAGGAAAGATATCATGAAAGACAAAGAAAACATCTACAAGCAGATTTTTTCCATTGCTCTTGCCTGCACTCTGTGATCTTGGGGGCCTAATCAGAGCGCCGAGTGGTATCGTCCGAGCTGTCAACACAGCATCGAACGAATGGAAGCAGTAGTCCGAAGCTCAAAGACACAATGCAAATATGGACGTTATTGCCATGGGTTAAAAAATTGCCAAGGCATTTACCTAAAGCCATATCCAGTAGGATGCAGAAGTTTGCATCACAACAAAGCAGGAAGAGGACGTTATGTAATCTCTACCGAAACGACACTTCAAAAACATGGAATTGAAACTTTACACGAGCAAATTGAAGATAAAACATTTCAGGGGATGTTTATGAGAGATGCTTCGCCCCTAAACCCCAGGGAAACGAATGTTTTATTATTAATCTGGACACAACAGCCAGGCCCGGTACTCAATGGGTAGCTTACACAAAATGTTAAAAACATGCAGACTATTATGAGAGTTTCAGTAATTTGCATCCTCCAACCAAACAGCAATGGTACCTAAAGCATTGCAAACTGACTTACAACTACCAGGTGGAGCAGATGCATAACATGTGGTACTACAGACACTTGGGTGTTTTCTTCCTGGTACATTCATATAAGTAATTGTATAAAATTACTATACATCGAAGTGAAACCATCAGTCTTGTCGACAATGCTTACCTTAATGGGACATAACTCCGAGCTACATGTGGTACACTTTCCACTACTCGACCTAGAGGGGAAATGGTGCATTGGCCTGGTCGGTTTTCAACCTACAATGCGCCTACCGAACATCGGTGAAAAAAACTGCAAGCTGTACCTCGTAAAAAGTGGTAATGACTCCCATGAGGTGTCGCTGCCCATAGGCTGTTATGAAATAGATGACATTGTTAGGTATATTGAAGATTCGTTGCCCCCCGACACAGAATGGGAACAATATCGGTATCCTAATACTCTGAAGAGTGTTATCCGATGTAGCAAAGAGATCGACTTTATAAAACCATATACTTTTCGACCGATTCTATGGTTCCAGCCACGAATCTATGAAGCTGGCAAAACGCAATGTTTTGGTCAATGTGATGCGAAATAAACTGCAATTTGGCCAGTGGTATATACCTCAATGGTAGGCAGAGCAATACAATGCACGAATTTTTGCCTATTGTTCTTCCAGGTTTTAAACTGCCCTTTGGACAGCAAAGCATAATTTACATTCCGGTCGTCACGAACAGAGCACACGAGGTGGTCGCGACAGTCATCGACCAGCACTGAGAGTTGGTGAACTTTCGAAACTAAGAAATCATCATATGCCTGCATTTGAGAATATGGGAATAAGATTTATGACAACCAGAAGCAATAAAACGTAATGCCATGCAATACCTGCAATCAGTACATAGCAGGTCTCCAAGGAGTTAACACATTTAGCTAGATTTTCCTCTGTACTCTCGGCTTCAAAGTCAATCGCCATGGAAGATTCCCGAAACATCGAAGAGCCAGTCGTTTTTTAAGACAGTGTAACAAAATTAGAACTTCATGTGTGCCAACCTTTCCTGATCGGACCATACACTCTACCATCGGAAGTTCGGATTGCGGTCCAACACCAAAATATCTGCTGTCTTCCTTGCCAGTCATTCTTGCGAATTAGTGAGACAGTGGCGAAATATGTCGCATCAAATCTGGCATCAACGAAAATTTCAAGCAATGTAATTCTTCACCTGATCGATAGTATTACATATTTTCTTAATGGTTTTGAGGTGGATCATAGTGAGATGTGGACATAACCTCAACGATAAAAAATTACCTTTTTCTCTAGCCGAATGAGCTGTATGCTGCCAAGAGGTCAGGCTGTGGAATCGAAGATGACTACAGTGTTCCTATATACAATGGAGGTAAGTTCGAAGTGTGCATCCCACTCTCCAAACTATTGGGATTCGCAAAAGACTACAAACATGTTATCTTCAATTCTTAACAGAAACTGGTGCTGCTTCTAGCCAGTATGCTTACAGATACCATCGTGGGTATGAAGAATAAACCTGGAGGCAGTGGAACTGAAACTACAGTCTGTCGAGTAGATGCTATCTCATGTGCAATTGAGCACTGCTGAACGTATCAAGATGCTACAGAATGTGGAATTTGGCAAAAGAATCGATGTGACTTTCAGGTCGTGGAGTCTCGAGACATACAGCTGATTGCCATCATGCCAGTGCATCAACTGGATAGTTAAGTCTAGCTTTGCTTATGAAAAACAGAGGTACATAATCCTTGGCCTACATATCGGAAGACAGCACAATGCGAGAATGAGTCGTTCTCAGTTCGACACATGTCAAATAGAAAATGTGAAAATATTTTTCAATATAGAATGTTACCCATATATTGACTTGAACATGAACTTTGAAAATAGACAGGACCTGCTGGCAAATCAAATGTATGCTCAATTCCAAAATGCATATTATGAACATGCTAAGTCCCCGATACTAAGCCATATCACATTCGAGAATATAGCACTGTTCATGGTATTCGATGTAAGCAAACAGGACGAGCGTATTACTTCCAATGTAATCGACTGCAGGATCGAATTAACTACACATGGAAATATACCTATCAACATGTATATGCTTTCTGCCTGATACTCCACCACCCACTTGTATCGTGCAATTGCCGATACAATACCATCAAAATACTTTCCTGAGCGCAGCTGAGATATATAAGTATAACTTTTCACACACTAGAACTGTTTATTTGTCTTCGAGCATCGCCAGCTTCAAGATGTACTGTAATATGCAGGGTTTCCAGAGTCAAAATGGCTTCGAGCTCAAGGAGACCGCAGTGTCCTAAGACGACGATGGCAAATGTGCACATGCTCCTTCCGATTTCCATACCCCTGGAAGCTGTTGGTCGAGAATATAAAGAAGACGAAAGACTAGAAAACCAAGTACTACCATAGACTGGAATGAGAAGAAGGCAAGATTCTGTAGCATCAAGTGAGAAATGTGCCAGATGACTTGCTCGTGCAGTACCCGAAGGCCCCGATTTACATAGCTGGACCTGAGTAGCAAAAATGGCTGAGCGACTTGTGCAAAAACGATGTTGAAATCATCGACATGCAGGTCGAGTACGGATGTCCTTCGCTGCGTAAGCTGGCGACATTTTTTGACGACCAGCAGCGACACGTAAGGACCTGTCTGGGCCTGTGTACTAAACAATGTGCAGCCACTTCACAAATGGTCCACCTCATCCTTGGATTGGGAATCGACTCCCTATGACTAGACACAAAGTCACCCGAAATGCAAGAAATTAATTTTTGTATGGTGGCATAACTGGTCGACATCCATATTTTATTCAAGTAGCAGAAATCCCCGAGCTCGTTTTGTCGTCGCCTAGAGGTCTGATTGTCACCACGATAGCACTCTTGACGAGATTAAATTATCTCTGGCAGTTGAAACATGCATTACCATTACACTCTAGTGAGCGATACTAAAAATAGTCAGTATATATGGCACAGTGAGGAAGGGGCTGGAAGGGAGCCGATAGCATCACCTATACTTAGAATCATAAAGAAATTTGGCCGCCACCTGGTGGCGAAATCAATTATTAATACACTAGCGCCACCTAAGTGATGTAAAAGTAAACATATTAAATCCAAGTTGGCAGCCTCCAGCAACGTATACACAAATGGCAAAAAGAAAACAGAAAATGGTGGACAAGATAGCAGCTAGAAACATGATGGCGACTGGAAACAAGATGATGACCAGAAAAAAGATTGCAATCGGAAACGAGATGGAGACCAGAAACAATATGGCGACCAGAAACAATATGGCGACTAGAAACAAGATGGCAACCAGAAACAAGATGGCGACTGGAATGACAGAGTGTGATGTCAGCTTCGGCTTCGGATCCCCAGCCCCTTGCCATAGAGCGAAGGTTTATATTTTACTTACATCATACACTTTGTTAGAGCATGCGTTTGGCATTTAATCTCATGCTTTTGCCTTTGATTGTTAATCGTATTGTAAGCATCTGGTTAAAACTGAACTAGTTAAAATGCTTTTGTGATTCGGTGGTTTTGATAACAACTATAATAACCATATTTAAAACCTATGTTGAATTTTTTTAATAATATATAATAGAAAACTTAAAACAAGGAAACTAAGACTTACCACATCTCCTCATTACAAGTTACATGTTATTAGAGAGTCATCACATATCCATGTTACAAGTTAAACTTCAACCGGAAAATATGAAGCGAACTATTAATGGAAAAAATATGTGTGATGGAGTATATCATTTTACTTCCTGGCGGATTATCTTTAAACAAATTTTTTATATGTATGGTAATATCAGAATATGAATTTGACAAATTTCGGCTGCAGGTTTGTTTCGAAAAAAAGTACAAATAGTTTAAAACGATTCATTAGGTCACTATAAATATTCGAAAATAATACATAAATGTTTAAGTAGGATGATGCAGTTGGTGTTTCAATTATATGAAACCGAACATACATATGCGAACACTGCCTAACATGCAGTTACTATATAATTACTTAATATGGAAACGATTGCATTACATTTTGTTGCAATGGTGTATTTTAGGATTTTACTGAAATATTGTTAGACAGTATGTGATAATTAACTAAAATATCAGTTTGCACCAGTATATTGCATCCCAAAGCTTTCGAGGTTGTAGAGCATAATTTTTTAATTGAAGTCTTTGGAGCACTTGGTGCAATGACAGCACGCACATCACTTGACATTGTGAAGTTGCCGCTGTATCAAGGCGTCGATTGCTAGTGAAGGTGTACCCTCTTAAATGTTTTACAAATAAGTCCATCCTTTTCAGTATGTAAATGTAGAACAATCATTAACGGAAACTTACCTTTGTTTTCCATATTCAGCATACATGGATGGTGATGTAGAATCTGTGAACTATTTACGACGTCTTAAAAGCAGTCTTTACAAAAAATCAGGACACATCAACTTATTTGGTGCAGTAAGTGTTTTAACACAAAAGGTCGATTTGATGTAACACCCAAATTATATTGTTTGCAAGATTATCATACAAAAAATTATGGATAGATATATATGCTACCGCGGAGTTCTTTTTATGTCTTTTTATTCTACATAATTCTTTATTACATGATATTGTTCCATACTTAACGGTTTAGACAGCGTATTGCAAGATAGCGCTCTCTGGCGGCAAAGTTTTTTCCGACTTGATTCACTATTATCGTAACTGCTTATTCTTTATGTTACTTAAAGTAACAAAATATATACTTAAAACTGGCCAGAGAACATAGCTATGAATTAAAAAAAAAACACGTAAATCGGATAAGTGGTTCTCGAGTAATAAGCACACTCACTATCAGACAGACAGAGAGACGTTGAGTTCTATAATATGAATTAAGTATAGAAGATTGACACTAAGAAAAATTCAACTTTATTTAAAAAAAAAACCTAAACAATAATTCTGTAGTCAGCGCGAGCGAATCCGTGGGCACAACTGGTATTAAATAAGACAATATTTGCGTGTTAAAAACCATGCAATTAAACAATTATACAAAAATTAAATGTTATTTCATCAGATATATGGCAATTTCCTTTGTTGGCATAATGTTGGTTACGCACAATGTTGGCCCAACAGAAATTTACATACCAAATGACAACAGTATGTTTTCCGACAAGTAACTAACTCATTACCAACGAAGTTACTTTTAAATGAGACACTGTTCGTGTGCTAAAGATGTTGATTTTTAACAATCATACACAATTATATTGTTATTTCATTAGAAATATAGCAATTATCTTTGCTGGCATAATGTTGATTACACAATGTTGGCCCAACATATATTTAAATAACAAATACCAACAGTATGTCTTCCAAGTAGCCAACGCATCACCAACGATGAAAATTTATAAATAAAACGTGGGTTGTGTGTTAAAAACATATATTTTAAACAAAAATACAAAATTGTGGTTTTATTTCATCAGGAATGTAGTAACTAACTTTGTTGGCATAATGTTTGTTACAGAATGTTGACCCAACGTAACAATTAGTACCAATTGCCAATTGGTGTGTTCCCAACATTGACTTGAAATGTAACCAACTGATCATATTTTAATGAGAAATATTTCAGGTAATAAAGTACCTTTATATTCTATAAAATACAAGAAAGTAGGGCTGTTTTCATACAAAGAGGTTGTTATGCAATTTTACATAAAAAGTTTGTTGCCCAAAATTGGCCCAACAAAAAATTACACACATATTACCAACACTATGCTTACCTACTTGTTACTAACCAAAAATCAATCATTTCAAATTATAATTGCAATAGGTTGTGACATTTTATGATTTATTTACATCATTGTCTGGAGTGTGCTAAGTAATCTCGTAACATTTTCGTGGTAGGAAACGTTTGTTGACATTTTCCGTTGAGCCAACGTTGTATTAATGCGTGTACTCAGAGCCAACAAATAGCCAACCTTTCCAACGAAGTGCCAACGTAGGTTGATGCTGGGAAGATTAGGTTAGGTTTTGATGGAAAAACAATGTTGGCCCAACATAAACACATATACAAAACACCAACCGTTATTTTTCACACGTTTATCCAACGTTCCACCAACACATTAAACATACCACATTCTCTATTGTAACATTTTTAATATATAATTTTTATATATGTATTTTATTGCATATTTGAACATAATTTTCATGAAATATATTAGGTTGGATATGGTTGGCAAATAACGTTGGGCCAAAGTCATATTTGTGTTGAATTCCTACACAACATTTCCCAACCAATTTCCGACGTTGGTGCTACATATGTTGCTACTGGGGACTTGCAGCATGTTCTTGCTTTTTCTGATTTAGTGAAATCATCTTCTTGAGAGTGCTAAGTTACCTCATAAAATATGTATGGTAGTAACTTGTTGGCATAATGTTCATTACAGAATCTTTTCCCAAAATAAAATACCATACGAAACCCCAACCATTGAGTTTCCAAAATTGAAACAACATATAACAAACTAAACCTATATAATAGAAAAATTATCTCATATCTTAAAAAATCTTTGTATTATTTAAAGTTATCATTAAGAAATATTTTGTCATAATTTGACATTTTATGTTGGTTGAACAACACTAGCCCAACAGAAGAAAACATACGCATTGCCAAAAGTATGTTTCCCAACTTGTTACCAACCATTTACGAACCATTTTCAAGTTTAAAATTATTACATTTGCCGTATGTTCTGGCTTTTTCTGATTTAATGACATCAATTTCTGGAGAGTACTAAGTAATAACACAAAATGTTCATGGTAGATATTTTTCGTTGACATATTACGTTGGGCTAGCGTTATTTTACTATTCGTGTTCCAACCCAACGTTCTGCCAACCAAAGACCAACTGTTGGTCCAAAGTATGTTGCTGCTGGGGATACTCGCAAATTACCAACTGTTGCCTCTCCGACATTTGTCAAGCACTCTACCGACGAATAAGAAATTACAATAATCTATATTTTAACATTTTTCTTTTCATTAATATGTTATCACATGCATTTTATTGTATGTTTCAAGATTATTCTCATTAAATTTATTAAGTGGGATTTCGTTTAGAAAATAATGTTGGCACAATGTTAATTTTATGTTAGTATTCCTACACAACCTATTTACAAGGATCCTTGCCTATCAAAAACCAAAATTTGGCCTAAGGTATAAATTCTATCACAACGTATTTCCAACCTTGCCACCCAATTTTCAATCGTTAGCCCAATGTATGTTTCTACTGGGGTATTTACGAGCGTCGTAAATAGCCGTCTTAACAAAAAAATCAGGATCCGTCAACTTATTTTGTGCGGTGAGTGTTTTGACAGAAAAGGTCGATTTGATGTTTGCAAGACAATCATACAGAACAAATTATGGTATTCTGAAACTTGTGAGTCATCTAGTAATTTCAACAACCCGCATCACAACCCAGCATACAAGGGCGCTGAGTATACTGCGATTGTAATTTAACGGGATTATTTCGGCATTTGTAATTGTCATAAGGACCATTTCAGCTTCATATGCCATATTCGGAAGATCTAAGATGTTACACCCCAGCGTTTATCTGTTTCTGATATACCTTCAGCTTCAAATTTTCGGGCACAAGGAACCGTGATATTTATGTTTACTGTTAACGTTTGCCACAAACAATTCAGCGAATCATGGGCATGAGCATGTATGTGCGTTATAAACTGCAAACTTTCCGGCCAAACTAGGCACTGCAACTTCCACAATGTTTATTACCATATAATTTATTTTCAAAATGTGGTATTAGTTTAAAAATTAATTATATAATTAAAGAATTTCAAGTGACTATCTTAGATAAAAATAATTTTCAATTTAGGTTTTTGTGCATTTTTAATTGGCCACATACAAACCGAACACAACGCGTATTACGAATATTTTTGAGTGGCGAACAAAGGCAAGAGACTGAGAATGTGGCTGAGTTTTCAAGACCATGTGGTGTGTTTTGTATCTTTGTTTTCATCCCCACTTAGGTCATCTGTAGTGCGGTTTTCCGAATGATCTTTCAAGTTCTAATGTTATATTTGTATTTATCGATGAATTACCCTCATAACCTGATTGCAGCTTAACAGAAACAAATTTATAGTGCATTGTTTGTGTTACCCATTTTATGAGACCCATTTTAATGTGCAAAATGTTGACTGACGCTGAGAAATGTTAAAAAGGTCAAGTCCTACTAGAAAGTTAAATTAACAGCCAGCTTTATATTTTATTTTAGCATTTAAATAAATGCCGACTATTGTCCTTTGTAAGACATAGCGTATAGCATAAATTCAGGTTTTAAAGGTTTGGACAGTGGCTTACTTATCGTCAAATAGAGCCATACACACGAAGTGCAAAGTAATTGCTATGGATACAAAGTTGTGGACAATGGCTGAACTACTTTTATACTGCATTATAAATAAGTAGCAATTTACAAAACAATATATATAAGAATAATATATTAATTGAAGTAATGTCAACATGTCTTTGCTTTCGCGCACTTAAATGATCCTATATTCACTACGTTTGACTGAAAACTGCATATTTCAGCTACTTAAACAAAAACACATGGCAACACGTTAACATAAGTCCTACGTAAAAGCAACCCCTACTTTAGTACTGTACTGAAATTAATTAATTTAACAATACCGTACCTTAAAAGTGTGCGTAAATGAACTGTGGAATAACACCAAGCTCCATTGTAGCATAAGAAAGATTAGGTCTACACTGTTTTTAATATTTCTCATTATTTTCCGGCCTTTTAACGTGTCTGTGATAAAATTTCCACCAAAAATTAATAAATTACGAATTAAGTTAGAGATTTCCTTACCTGGTAATCTTTTAATATTAATGTCAGACACGTATGCTGTAGTTAATGTAATGCATGTCGAAAGTACCCATTATGCCATGGGTGTGTGTGTTCATTCTGTGGATGGTTCGAGCACGAATTTGATAATACCACAAATATCCAACAACATACACGAAAGAGAATAAATTGAACGCGAAGTCGGAAAGTTTCAATATTTAGATGTGGAAAAAGTATGGAAAAACTAATATGCACCAAAAACAGCACTAAAGGAATTGCGATAATTAATGGCTAAACAACTTCAATACTAAATAAAGTTTAAAGGAAGGGAACGGTAAACAGACATTACATTCACGAGAAATCGACAGTCAACCAATATGTTGTTTCCCACGCACAGAGTTATGTAAATCAATATCTCAAGGCGGGCCGGAGACCTGTATTCGCAAGCAAAATAAATAAAACATAAAATTTTTTACAGTAGAAGAACTGGTTACCTTACAAAATTTTTGACTTTCTAATTAAATTTTAACGACGATCTTAAATTTGTTAGTTTATTTTGTGCTCATTTATTTCAGTAAGTGCTGTCAACATGAAAACACATACAATCATGTTACGAGAAGCTGATGGAAGAAATTAAAATGTGATTTATTGTGACACCGTTACAAAGTCGGTATTCAACCTGTCCGGGAGATGTAAAAAAAAGTGGCTTTCGTAGCTGAAAGTGAGTAAAATATTGGGTGGCGCAATCGAAGATAGCTGCCAATTGTGACATTAAAATAATATTATAGATTAGCAATATTCACTAAGATATTCGCAGAAAAATTTTCTTGTGTGGTCTACAGCTCACAGTAACGAAACATTCAATGATTGCCGAACACGTCCAAAGCACCTTAATTGCCTGTAACTTCACTGGCAGCTGCGATGATGAGAAAGACAAGATTTTTGCTGACTCCACTGTACAACAGGATATCTCTGTAACAATTTAACAAATGCCTCGCTTAGGAACCAGCACCTCGGTAATGCGTCAAGCGTGCCGTGTCTAGCTGAGTGCTTGTTGCCAGCACTTCGGTTTGAATTTCTCACAATATGCAATGCGACCTAATTTGGTTATTTCTGAAGAGCAGATCAATTATCGGTTATTAAATAAACATCTGGCTACCACCAGTGTTTCAT
>NQII01001019.1:62398-141874 GCA_002778355.1 Clitarchus hookeri | reverse complement strand
GGGGCATTACGTAAACTACATTCTGATGAATTAACATTTTACGTTAAAAATAATATACACGGTCACATACCTATGGAGTGTAGTAATGTTGATATTGTTTTAGTCCACATTCAGAGCAGACGCAATCTCCTTTGTCTTCAGTGACATAACACGCTCCAGAATTCTGCGTAAAGCCTGATACAGACGGACATATTTTGTGAACAAGAAGGTGAACACCCTGTTGTATTCAAGTCCCTTGTATATCCTGTACACACAGTAGTAGTGCTTGACTGTTGGAGCATGCCAGTCACTCATTTCTACAGCAATACACAAAGATTTTACAAACCTAACAAATCACTAAAACAGAATTAAGATCTGTTTCTACTCTCAAATTAACGATATCAGCATAAATAAATGTACGGAAATTCATAAACTTATCAAACACAAATGTAAACAAACTACTTGCACAGGAAGGTGAACGAAAAACAGAACAGTGTCTAAATGATTTATCTAGTACGCAAGCCCTTGCATGCAAGCCACTTGCAAACAAGTTAGCCAGCCATACAATGCAAGTTGACTTGAACAAGAAAGGTTTTACACCTTCTGGAAAAGAAAGTGAACCGCGTGTAACAGGCTGAAGAATTCTTCACTTTTAAAATATGTTACTCAATAATAATGCAATGACTGTTTACGATCAACTCAGCACTTCTAAAATCAACCTTTGAAAAATATCACTATTCCTATCTGCATATATTTTAACGTGCGCAAAAACTGTCGTAGGCCTTGTAAAGTTGGTCACTGTGGACGGAAAGTATTTCCATGTCTTCATATACAAGTAAAAGTGCTGAGAAAACATTTGTGAATACTTAAATATTATCTTTTCTAATAATTCCACAGTTTTGCTTGACCAACGCAAGAATAAAGTGTTCAAGCCCATGGTAATAATAATTTTACGTATGGTGGAAGAATACATGATGTGTATACAAGTTGATCTAAATCTGGGCTTTCAAAAGTGCTCAGTTTACCGAGAACAGTTCATAAGAATTTAACATGAAATATCGGGGCTATAAAGGAGTAATTACTTTTTAAGGCTGGCTAGGTGCAATAAAAGTACCAGAAGTCTAACAATAATCTTTGGAAATCGATAAATTATTATTCTGTGCTCTTACAAAAATATTGTCATAAATGTTAAAGGTAAGCTCGCTTTCTACTGGCCGTGGACACAGAAGTCTCTATTAGAGATGGACCCCCACTGGAAAAAATAGTGCTTTCTACGCCCTTATGGTTGATTGAATGCTGGGTAGGCGTGGGCGTTATTTCACGTCACTAGTTACAATAACTAGCTACGCGGAAAATAACCGAATCACTAGTTTCAAGTCAAATGACAAGTAGTGATTCTTATAAATGCGCTATTATACTGTCAACTGTGATTGTTTGTAGACGTGGGTCGTTACGTCATTTTCAAGAAACGTAACGAAACTAGTTACTTGGTCGCCGTCACCAGTTAGGTCGGGCTATACAGCAAGACAGGACTTATTATCAATAACCGCCGCACACAATTAAAGACAAATAAAGTTGCCCAGTTGACATATTTAAATGTCAACCTAAATCCAAATAGATTTAAGATATAAAAAATAAAAAGTGTAAATAACCGAACAAAACTATTGTACAGTGTAAAATTAAATGTAAATAAAAGTGCAAAAACACATGACAGAAAAAGTGTAAATGAACTGTAAATAGTGTAAATATATCAATCATTGTATATTCAATCAAATTAACTTCGAAATACGCCTGCATTAATGATTTTATTAAAATCATAGTTTTATAGTAGTAATCACTAATCAATCAGAATTAATATACAAAAGTAAGTTAAGTAAGTACATTTCCTGCAATCACGCAGTCAGTCCTAAGCCTGAATAGAGTATGAAGGGAAATTAATTTGTGTCAGTATTACGTTATTGATTTAACTGTATAGCTACAAACTTAAATAGTGATTTCATTTATTTTCGTTTCGTGAGTAACTATATAGATGATAGAGTTATTTATAGAGCAGAAAAAAAAACTAGCTACAAAAATCGCTTGTTTTAAAACTGGTGACGGCGACCAAGTAACTAGTTTCGTTACGTTTCTTGAAAATGACGTAACGACCCACGTCTAATGCTGGGTAGAGCTGCGAGAGTTATGCTGGACCGCGCCCTCGCTTGTCTAGTCACATCATGATTACTTCAAAGTATTTGACCTCGGTTTTACGGAAGAGTAAACAAATTTATATAAGTGTACACAGTGTGGAAGTTAGGTGTATGTAAATTGTGCCGAAAAACACTTACTTTCTTTAAAATGCAACAAGTGACGTCGGTAAAAGTGAAATTAACTTTTGGTTTAAGGTTTCCAGTTTTATAATTTCTTACATTTAGAAGCCCCTTTTCTTTTTGTATCACACTTTTATATGCGTTTTAAATGCAAACGACTCATTATATTTTGATATCGATTACTAGCGACACGTTTCGTTTTGAGGCGATTCCAAGAACTACGAGTGGGAGTCTACTTTATTGCCATCTGTTGCACGCTCCCGAAACTTCGTGCTGGAGCTGCCACCTGTTGGCGCAAGTCAATACTGTGTGGCAGGCCCTTCGACTCGAGAGCTCTATAGCTGGAACCGCTATAGTCGTGTGAAGAGGTTTGTCAGAATTAAACAAACATTTTAAAACCATGTGTATCAGATATAAATGCAGTTAAAATACTACCTACCTTAAGTTATCCAACAAAATTATAGCAAATAAATACAATCAAATACAAATATCTGCTGACATGCTCCTTGTAAAACAGATTGCCTGATTTCGTCACCATATCCATATTTCTACCAGTTTCGCCAACTCTAGATTTTCCAACAGATTTGGCGAATTGTATTTTCTACATAGCGTGCAAAATTATTTTCTTTTAGTCAAGGTAATCTAGTGGATTTTTCTTTTAATTGTCGGTGGAATGTAATAGACAGTTTTATGAAAGAAAACAGATCATTTTAAATTATGTGGAGTATCAATATCTCTAATTACAATTTTTATACTTCTAAGTGATAAATATTTCTATCATACGGCTTTAATTTATATTAGAGAATTGGTGGTATTGCGTTAGTATGCGTAGTTTTACACTGTCGTGTCTGTTTCAGTTCCTAATTAGTTTTGTCGGAAATACAATTTCATAACATGCGCATAGGTGTACATTTAGCTGTGTTAACAAAATATATTTTTTTTATGTTAGTTATTATTATTAGTTGTTAGAAAAATGATTATGTAGGTTTTCACAACACAGTGTATTATGGTATTATGGTGGGCTTTCACTTGTGGCCTAGTGGAATTCTCTGTCTGGGTGTTGGCACACTGATATTACGGGTCATACTTGAATACGAANATTTCACTTGTGGCCTAGTGGAATTCTCTGTCTGGGTGTTGGCACACTGATATTACGGGTCATACTTGAATACGAATCCATCCTTCTCGTTAAGACTTTTGTAGTTTCCGCGGGATGCCTCATTAACATACATACTTGTCTTCAAATTTTAATAATTCTGTTGACTGGTCTGTAGTCGAGTATGTAAGGTGTGCCCACCTAAATGAGCTTCTTGAGTTCACGAGTGACAGAGAGCGTAAAATAGTGGTTCTACTCAGTTTTTAACACTCATTTTAAGCCATTATGTGATGCTATAATACATCACAAGGACAAAGACGCAACTTTATTACTGAGAAGTACGTATCCACAAATTTGTTGTGGTTGAGAATCTATACATCAGTTTGAGTGCACGTTCGTTGTAATTAGACTTCTACAATCACCGTCAGCTTGTGAGTCTGTAAGGAAGTGACTTGTGTGCGTTTTGAAGAATTTCTTCCGTTGGGAAGGGTGTGCGGTTTCACGACACCTTATTTCCCATTAAATCGCATCTTAAACGTTTTAATTTATAATTATTATTTCCTGGCAAAACATATATTTAACTTTAAATTTAAACTTTTGTTTCGCCAAAATTATTTTAAGAAATATAAAAATAAATTTGACTGAAGAATATTTTGTTCTGCGTATCATCATTCTCACATTTAAAGAACTTTCTTGTATAAAATGTACGAAATACCAACCTCCCAATAATACCACTCTTCGACTTTTTAAAATTTAAATTCATTTATCGACAATATTTTTGTCTATATGCCACATGAAATACAATTGTGGACAGAGGCTCAAGTGTTTCATGTCCTTCATATGGTTACATATATATGTTACAACACCAAGTTTACATGCTAAAAAGAAAACAAATATTGGCTATATTTTGTGTTTAATGTTTTATTCTTCGCTATCAGCCAAATTACGAAGAAACTACGATTTATTTTTGTAGAAGAAAACTTTTTGCCAGTACAATAATACCGGTAATGAAAATTTTTTTTTTCAGCTTTAAAGTTTACACTTTCTCTCTTTGTTGTGTAATAAATACATGTGGTAATCGGTGTGATTACTACGCATAATAGCACATCCTTCAACTCTATGTCTCGGATAATTACGTGCTCTTGAGGACAAATCTGGCTGCTTGCAAATTCGATGTCACGCATTGCACATAGGCTTTTGTAATGTTTGTACATTGTCGATGGACATAGCAAGCACTAATATCCCTAAGTGTCTCCAAAACTACAATTTAAGGAAATTAAGTCTAGCGAGGAAGGGAGAAACTGTGGCATGCATATTACAAAACAAGGAATGATTCAAATACTGTGTATATATGCATTGTACGTGTGTGCCACACAAGCTTATACATTTGTTTTTTAGAAACTTTATTTGATGCAATTTTAAAACTAATTTTTTTCCCTAAACAATTTAACAGCAGTTTTAAGTGAACAATGCATGTCTATAAAGTTTTTATTTCAGATTGCCAGAAAAAGGGAATACGAACAATAAAGATTTTATTTGATAAATGCCNTTCCTAAACAATTTAACAGCAGTTTTAAGTGAACAATGCCATGTCTATAAAGTTTTTATTTCAGATTGCCAGAAAAAGGGAATACGAACAATAAAGATTTTATTTGATAAATGCCAGCGAAAAATTTGACTCTCCAAGAAAGAATTACTTTTTTACTTGAGATAAAAAATCTCCTTTTTACCGTTGCATATATACTGAAAAATAAAGAAAATGCGAAGCCCCAACAAAAATTCCGCTTTTTACTTTATATTTATCCTGGCGCCACCGTATATGCAAACAATTAACTGCAGGAGACATCGATCCTTCTCTTTCTAGGAGAATTAAACTTGTGTGTCAGTGAGATATTTTAAGGGAGATTGGGCGTGGCCGTGGTGTCTCATTGGCACGTGGGAGAATTTGGCTGGGTAACTGTCTCATCCAAAACAGTTATATAGATATATTTTTACACTGAACGTATTTTGTACAGAAACTAAAGAGTGAAGGGATTTGTAGACGCCCACACACATGAATATTCCCACCAGTAGACTGAGAGAGTTCTCCAGTACATCGCAAGTAATGTGAAACACATCAATAAAACCACTTCTGTAATATTAGTGACAGAATTTGCAAAAAATATCCCGATCTCTTCGTAAAACAACGTAAACCACTTGCAATCCCAACATGAGCTACGTGAGTGTACTACATTAACTATTCGCGGTATTCGCAGAAACCTACCCGCAGTCAATAACACCATATATGTAACAAAATACAAAACTTTCCATAAATTAGTTACTTACAGTAACAATTTTTAATTTTTGTGTTTGGTGTCAGTTAAATTATATATATATTTGTATAAAACTGAGCAAAGAAAATTTAATTAACATTGCATGCTTCAATGGGTTCGAATTTCATAAAAGGAAAATAAATAACATAGGCAAAAGTTCTACATGGAGTGAGCAGAGAAAGAAGCCCATAAAATGTTAGTGATGCACTTAGATTTTAAGTATCTCACGTTTTTAGAGGCCATTTTAACGTTTTCGTTAATTGCAGACATTTTCAAACGGTGCAGAGCACACGTTTGCAAGAATGAGATTATGAAATAAGTGCATTTTCCAATAAATTAAAATTGCTATAAGATTAGTTAAAAAAAAGAAACACATTACGGAACTAAAATGTGGGTAAGTAGTAAAAGTACAACTGTACAAATTAACAAGTGCGTAGATTTTTGGAACAAACGTTAATTGATTTCAATTATGGATTATAAGAAAAATTCAAGCACTAATTTGTTGTAACTACTTCATTAATTTTTAGCATTAATTATTTTTAATATTCATTATTTAGTAATTAATAACTTGAAAAATTAATATTGTGTCAAGTAATACGCGATATTAATTTAACTGATGTTATTTGGAAATTGTATGAACGAATTATTTTTTTTTACAAAGAGTATTTTATTATATTTAGTAATAAACTCTTTGAACATTTCTTGTCTGTCTCCTGGAATAAAGGTGGCTACTTTTAAATAAAATTAAAAGTAATTTTTTTCAAACATAATTTAAGCCCTCTCTTTTTATATAACATGGTAGTGATTCAATACCTCAAACTTAATTAATTGTATTAGTATTGATCACTTTAACTATAAATAATAACATCAACCTTTTTATGTACGCTTATGTTTATACAGTGTTATTAGAAAACGGCCCAGCATATTTTTTACATGTTTTGAGAGAAGTGGCATTGTTTGTTATTGCTTTATATTGTATTTCTATGTAGTTTCTAATCAAGCAGATTNACATGTTTTGAGAGAAGTGGCATTGTTTGTTATTGCTTTATATTGTATTTCTATGTAGTTTCTAATCAAGCAGATTTTTCAAGTTTCACCTAATATGCCGCCCTGGAAAATGCGTTGCTCCATTCAACTAAAGTCTGTAGGTCGGCCTTCACGCACCGTCATAGTCGACGTTCACCTCGACATCAATGGCGCGTAGAGCTCCGCAGTTTCCACGACGGTTATTCCCAATGGTGTCATTCGTCCACTCACGATACACCTTTACCACAGAGGTACGTGAACAGTACACAAACGTCGCTGTTTCCGAAATGCTGCCACCCTTGGCCCGAAAGCCGATGATCATTCCTTTTTGCAACTCGGTTAAATCGCTTCCATCACCCGTGACAGCAGGAAGCGCACTGTGTACAGCCGTTTTTAATCAATGCCGAAGCTCAGAGCGGGGGTAGTCCGGGCCCTGTGAGGGGCCCTTTTCTACCCAACGGGGTTTCATATGACCTACAGGGAGATTAGGAAGAATCAAGATTGGCCCCATCCCAACTCCCTGCACCAACCAATCTGTAGTTACGGAGGTTGCCCTCCGCAGCTACTGTGTNGCTCTTATGTGGGATTGAAAATCTAGAAGAGGAAGAAGCGGGACCTGTGGGCTGGGGCGCCCTTGGCAGCGACAATGAGACAAAGCTAGTTTGCCCATTGCCGAGACCACCAGCAGCATTCCCGCACATGAATGCACGACAATACTACAGGCAGCCAGCAAGCAGAAACTGTGGGTATAAACCCGGCGGTGCAGGCGAGCGGACGCAGCTTCCGATGTCGGAGGGCTCATCTTCAGTCTTCCGCTTCAGCGGCGGAATAACCTTCCGCCCAGACGTCATGGAAGCAGGTTTCCCATCTCCTCTATTTTAAAGCCATTTGCCTAGTGCACTCGCTTAGCCATCCTAGCTGATTTCTCCCACTTACACCCGGCTGGGTGTTTTACTGACGACTAGGCAGAGGCCCACCAAACCCGAAGCTCTCCCCGCCTTCGCTGATTTAAGGGGCGTCAGTTCCCGGCAGAGAGAGCCCCAAGCAGGCAGCACCGCCCAATCGTCCAGCTGCTGCCAATACCAATAAGATGATATCTCGCACAGCAGCGCAGGAGAAACCGGAGGGGCAAGCCCCTGCCAGTGCTCAGCTAGACAAAGTGGCTCGTCATATACGAGGAGAGGAATTCCGAACAAGCCATGCGCGCCCAGGCTTCCAGCACTCGTCGCCTCCACTTCAGGCATCCGATGCTCCTAGTCTTGGTCCGCGCCGCTTGGAAGCTCCCCCTTGGCTCGCCAGTGACGATGCTCCTCCCGCCTCCTTTACACCCGGCTGGGTGTACTTCGTGCTGCCATGGGCTCCCAAATCCCAAAGACGGCGCTCCCTCACCGGCCAGTTGGTCCGCGGGCTGGTATTTGAGTATTTCCAGCCACCCCAGTTGCCTGGGGATCCCCTATCCGCCACCTGGGGACGCGACGAGTTGCGGGTAGTCGCCGCACCCTAGCTGCTGCAGTCCCGCCGTACTCGCAGATGTCCTCGGCCTTCTCTGGTCCCAAGGGGCGGGTAGATCCCGGAGTCGGAGCAGTGTACAGCCAGCTTGTTGGTTGCAGTATATACCCTCTTCACCTGCCCACGTCACTGGCTATGCGTCATGGGCTACGCGCTGCAGATGGCACTTCTAGCACGTGGTCATAGTAATGTGATTCGACTATGTTTATTTCATAGACATTTTTGAATTACAATGAANTGGCACTTCTAGCACGTGGTCATAGTAATGTGATTCGACTATGTTTATTTCATAGACATTTTTGAATTACAATGAAATATTTGACACAGGAAAAATAAGTCATAATAGATGTTCATTATTCCAGCTTGTGCTGCATTATCTGATCATCAATAAACACTCACTTAGGTTTACTCTGAAAGACAGCCATGCTTATAATTACGTATATTGGGAGCGAACTCTCACTTTTGGTCATTGTTTGAAACATGTTTGAGAGTCGCATATGATCGAAAGGAGTGTCACTTGTGACTAATAATATTTTAACACTTTTTTTTTGTTGGTAAGCAAAGTGATGTTTTTATAACAAGCAGTGAAGTGTAGTGTTAACAACATATTACTTGCCCCTTAAACAAATTGTACACATAAACATGTACCTTGTATAATTCACAATGTTTTTTTTTAAATTGAGTATATAAATATTAAATTTTTTTGAGGTTCCGCCTTCAATTTTTAACTCGATTTTTTCTGATGTCGGTGGTGCAATAACTGGACAAAGGTTATTTCATCGTGAAAAAAAATTTTATCAGTTGATACAGGAATTATGCCACATGATAAGTTTCATTTTAGTTTAACTAAATATGGAGTACTGCAACGATCACTTTCACAAAAACCCAAAATTGTAAATCCGGTTTTATATCTTAGAGCTTTAGTTGTAATAAGGATAGAAGAAAAAGTTCCCTATTTAAAGTTATATTTTTTCCTTTCCTCGGACTCGTACTGGACATTACGAACAGCACTATGACAGAAAATATTGCGAGTAATAATTTTGCATGTAGGCGATGCTTCGAAGTAGTATATTTATGGTGCTAAAACATCTCAAATATGTGTAATTTTTATCAGACCCCTTTAAATTTAACAGCCTATATACATTTTATTTTTAATGTTATTGACCATTATTTTTATGAAGTTGTAGTAGCTAACACTTTTATTATAAAATAAACGACACAATTAAAAATTAGGNTATTGACCATTATTTTTATGAAGTTGTAGTAGCTAACACTTTTATTATAAAATAAACGACACAATTAAAAATTAGGGAGGTTTGCCACACATCTGGAATGTTTAAACACATTTTAATAAAAATACCCTTTTACTGGATGGACACACTTTGTGAAGAGTTAAATTCACGATATCTACAACAGGCACATAACGTCTTGGCTCTTAAGGTCAGTCGGCCAGTGGCACTCCTCCCACTAACTGGTACCAGTAGCCTATCACGGCTGTGCGCTGTTGCCTAGCTCGCGGTGTTACAGTGGCCATAGCGAGCCGAGCAAATTCTTTCTCAGATGTGCTCAAAAAATCGTAAAATATTTTATTAAAGTTCGGTTACTTTTTGCAAGAGGCTCATTTAGCTAAATAAGTAGGTGAAAATACTGTCTGTTTCTTTATCCGTTCCTGTTTTACATTATTAAGAAGAGTGCATGACAGCTGTCATAAACTCACGACTATTTTTCAGAATAGAGGATATTATTCGTTCTTCCCGTGACAGGAAAACATATTTCGCATAATATCTACATGTGCCCGCCTTGCTTTGAAAGCAGGCCATAACGCAGTATGACTGGTGCTTAGTCAGCACAAGACAATGTGCAGTACAGCTGCTCATTACACACGGTGTTGGTGTCTGTTCTGTTCTGTAGTCCTAATACCACAGCGGGCTTTGAACGTTCTTCATTGCTTTTCAGTTTGCTCGCGAGTTAAGTTTTCTTACAAATTATAATGCGAAGTCAACCTTTTGCTAGTACCAGCAGTTGCAAGGAATCGGTTCACAAAAAAAGGTCGATCTTTGACATTAAGCGTGCATTATTTTCGAATAAATGACCAAGCAAAGAATTTCGCTAAAGGATAATTTAAACAAAATTAACAGTTTGATAGCGAGACCGTGGGATGTCGGTGAACGTACAGTGTGACAGGTAATGTTAGCTATGTGTGAGAAAATAGATTATACGGCGTCAAAAAGTTCCAGGGCAAAATGGTTGTAAAGTGTCGTTTTTTATAAGAAATCGAATGACGGCAGGAAGTTTTAGATGGAAAGCGAAACATTACAGCTGCGTGGACAGGGAAGAGGAGTTTCATTTGCCATTAAAAGTTAGAGCAAAAACGATTAATTATTGTATTGCTAATAGATGTTGATAATCAATAAGTTTATGTGTCAGATCATATTTACTGCAAACATAAAAATGTAGCATTTCTCTTACCCGAAAAGTTTTCTAATGGGTGAACTCCTAAATACATGGTTTATCGATTTCTCCTGCTACTATATTTGAACGTCTCTGGAATTATTATTTATATGAGCTCAATCCATATTTCACGACACATGTATTATGACGTGACGTACGCTTGATATATGTGGAAACAGGGCTTGGTACTGCTTGCCGATATGCTGATACTGAGCGGCCAAGAAGTTCTGAGCTTGGTACAGGTCGTAAGTAGAATATCAGTATTTTTATAAGCCAATGCCGAGAAATAAAATTGGCAATAAAGATTTTTCATCTCTCTTAAGATATTCAATTTTATCTGTAATACTTAATGGAGAACAGAGTTTCAAGGGATAGACTAAGAATTGTGAGCGTCAAACAAATTTACACTGATGCATAGACAAGAAGGTGTTTTCCAAAGTATTTCTTCCCGAAGGATGCCAAAATTAAAAAAACATTTTTTTTGCTGCAATATTCTAAGGGTGTTCCGAGTTCGTCTTGCAGTGTGCGAATATTCAAAGTAAAAAATTCGATGAAATGAAATTATATTTAATTTAGAAATGTGAAAAATGTTGTCTCGCACTAAAATTAATATTTTCGCTGTAATTAACTTATTTCGTTAAAATTTCCTGATGATAATTTCTCAACCAATGTTTCGATATTGATCAGCGAAATGTTTGAATATTTCATTTATTGTAAAGCTCAACCAAATGGGACTTTTTTTTTTTAGAAATTATGTTTTGTCCCTAGATAAGCGCTTAGCACGCTTGCCAAAAAAAAATATATACAGCGTAAAATAACATCGACAATTAAAAATTTCTGGAGTCTTGTATATATCAACCCTCGAATTTCTTGCTAATAATAAAAACGAGTAACCGTGAAAGTGGGGGGCCCCTTCGAAGTGTAAACAAATGCCACATAAATAAATTTGTGGACGCCTTCATACCGAAATAAATCAGAAGCGAAAGAGGGCAAAACGAAACAAGAAGAGTCCATTTCCAGGATCCATAAATTTAGAAAAAGCGCGACGCAAATATTTTATGAGAAGGAGTCGAACCGGAGGATTATGACATGGATTGCGAAAAGTACTGTGTTCGTCAGACAACCTTCTCGGCACATGTGTATACTGTGTACCATATAAGAAGGCCACATTCTTGACAGTTGACAATCGCCGTGTCTTTTCGTTTATGTATCCATTCACCATCAACAGGCGTGTTAAGAATAGGCTTTGATGTGGCGAGTCAGCGCGTCCAGGAGGTGCTGCTCCGTGTGGCAATTGGTGAACTGCTTGGGTGGCGCTGCATTCGTAAACGGAACTTGGTGGACGTGTGTAGGGTCGTTCGTAAACCCGGTACACGAAATATATGTTACTTTAAAAATTATACAGAGCTCGCGGGAAAATAAAATTATTTGTATATGCGCGTGAATACGTTATTTTAAACAACAAATCTATAATATGTTTCTGGGTGTAGTTCGGGATATGGATAACAGATGGCATGGAAGGGCATATTGCAAATGATGGTGCGCTTTTAACTCACAAGATGGCAGCACCTGGTTTGAGAGTCTGGAAACTTTGGATTTTTTCGTCACATTTGGATACGTATCGTTTTATTGTGCATCTCATGTTGAACACGTATACATTACTATTTTATCACGAAGTTTCGTTTCTAAAACTAAAATCTGCTGTTTTATGACCACGTAAAATAAAATGTATTAATTAATCTACGAACTCTTTCTTATCCGCGTATCTTCTGCTTGTGTGATGTGCTTCGGCACTGCTCTCAGAATAGCCAACGTAATATTAACTTTTGTTCGTTCGTGCATCAGCTGATACAGGATTTTGTAAATGGCAGGTTATTTGTTTTCAATATATTAAGTTGCCACTCACTGACTGTCAGAAAGTGGCCTTCTTATATGAAATGAACTATATGTGTGTCTGCCTGTGTGTGTGGATGTGCGTGTGTGCCCCCATTTCAGCTTTTGAACGCGTGAACTGAATTTCACCAAACTCAGTACACATGTATTAATTAGTAAATACACCTGACTTTTATAGTTTTCGACCATGTCAGGAGCTTACATTCAAGATTGCGGCCGTTTTCATATTCAGGGTGCTATGTTATATCTTTAAAATTATTCAACCGATTTCCGATTTGAACCAAATTTGGTATGTTGACAATGTATCAGGTAAGCATTGAATCAAAGACAAATATTGCTGTTAGCCCGCCATTTTGGAAGATAGCACCACGTAAAAAAAATCCTTTGTGTTATATCTCGAAAACTACTCCACCAATTCTCGCCAAATTTGGCAAGTAATTAATAATGTGGTAGACCATGTGAACGGATGCAATGCAAATTTATTAGGCACTTATTTTCAAAATAGTGGCTATACAAATAATAAAAGTTTATTTGGTATACCTACCATACTGTTTGACAGATTTCAACCAAATTCTGTATGCTGAAAGAATCTATTACAGGAATCATATATGCAAACACATAGCAAATTTTTTCTGTCGTTTTGTAAGATAGCGCCAGAGGAATAAACTAAGTTTTTATGTAATTTCACGGGAAAGAATATACCGATTCCTACCAAAGTTGGCAAACAAGTAGTACTGAAGTAGGTGTTGTAAAATGAAATATTTTAAGTAGGTCAGAAATGTATTTTCGAAATGGCGGCTATATACTTATTTTAATTTAGAATGTTATATCGTCGAAACCATTTAATCAATTTCAACTTGACTTTGTATGCTGGCTGTTTATATTACAACTATCAAAGGCGTCTACACATAATATATTTTTGCCTGCCATTTTGCCCACTACACGAATAAATGAAGTATTTATGTCATATCTCGGGAAAAAGTTGATAGATTCCTACCAAATTTGGCACACAAGTAATACTGCAACATGTGATGTAAAATTGCATGTTTTAAGAAAATCAGTCACTTATTTTCAAAATGGCGATTATAACCATTTTAGTTTAGTTGGCTATATCGTCGAAACTATATAATCAATTTCAACTTATCTTTGTATGCTAGCAGTATGTATTACAACTATCACATGTGTCTACATGGAACCTGTTTTGTCTTCCATTTTGTAGGATAACGCAACGCGAATAATTCAAATTTTTATGTCATTTTTGAGGAAAGAAGTGTTCGATTCCTACAGAAATTAGAAGACAAGTAGTAATGCGGCAGTTGATGTAAACGGGTATGTTTAAAGTAGGTCAGTTATTTATTTTGAAAATTGCGGCCTTATAACTTATTTAGTTTAGTATACTCTATCGTCGAAATAGTGTAATTAATTCCAACTTATCTTTGATTGCTGGTAGTATATATTATAACCATCAAATGTGTCTACACAAAGTGTCTTTTGTCCCTATTTTGTAATATACCTTCACATGAAAAATTACAACTTTTATCTAATATCTCAAGAAGAATGATTAACAGATTTCTACAAAAAGTGACTTACACGTACCACTATGACAAGCCATGCAAATTGATATGTTTTGAGTGTGTCAGTCAGTTATTTTTAAAAGGGAGCCATACGATTATTTTAGCTCAGTATGTTATATCTACGAAACTACGTAACTAATTCCAATTTAACTTTATGTTCTAGCGGAATGTGTTACAGCCATAAAATTTGTCTATACATAAGCCTCATTTCTCCGCCATTTTGTAAAATAACCCCACATAAAAAATGAAGTCTTTATTTCATATCACGAGATACGATCAACCGATTCCAACAAAATTTTGCGAATAAGTTGTACCGTGGAAAGCCATATTAATTTATAAGTTTAATGTGTGCTAGAAAAGGCTTTCAAATGGCAGGTATAAAACATGTTTTATCTTAGTATGATATATCTCCAAAACTATGTAACCGATCTTAGTTTAACATTGTATACTGACAGCATATATCACAATCATCGAATGTGCGAATTCATAATCTTCTTCTCCTTCATTTATAAAGATCGTCACATGAAAAAATGTAAGATTTTTTCCCCATATCTCGACGGCCAATCTGCTGATTTCCACGAAATTTTACACTCAAGTAGTGCCACAGTAGGGTATATAAACTAACGTGTTTCAGATTCAACATGACTTTTTTAATGGCGTTAATATAAAGAATGTATGTTAGTATGTTATAATCATTAAACATTTCAACAACATTTTGTACACCAACAATTTTTATTTGGAGCACCAAGTATACATACAGATATCTTGTATTGCAGACCTTTTTGCAAAATATTGCCAGGTGAGAAAAGTGAACATTTTGCCATATTTCTGGAACAAATAAACAAATTTCAACCAAATTTTTTACATCAGTAGTGATACAGGAGACCATACAAATTTAACTGGGGTCAGGCAGTATTTTTCATAATAAATATTGCGATAATACCTAATATATATTAAACAATTAAACCAAATTTAACCATACCTTGTATGTTGACAGTATATGTTAGAAGAATCGTATACATAACCATTTTTGGACAATTTTGTATAACAACAAATAAAATTTTTTTTATTTTTATGCCATATCTCAAGGACCTACCAACCGTTTTCCACAGAATTCTTCACGTAAATAGTGCTGGGGTAGATCATGTAATGGTACGAGTTCTATGTGGCACAGACTTTTATTTTCAAAATGATGGCCCTGTAAATATTGCAGGTTAGTAAACTCTATCACTCAAAACATTAGACTGATTTCATCAGAAGTCGATGCTCCGAATTATACCTCAGTAATGCAGTTTATTGCATGCTAACTTATGGTATGAGCTTTTTGGGTTAGAGTCGGGGGTAAGTCACGCGTGTATTTGTAATTTTCTCACTAATGTTGCATATTTTTTTGGTTTAATCTCTAATGATATTGCTGTCAACCAGACGTCAAGGCCTACCTACCATCTAAGCTTCCAATAACTACATAAAAAATTATTTGCACTCATGTAGAGTATAGTGGGCTCATTAGTTTTATCAGTAACTTCTTGCTTTTTTTTTCTATCGGATATCCTACTTTCAGCATTAAAAATCTGCAAAGGATTATGCTTAACACCAAACGGTTACACTCCTCAAGTCCTTGTAGCAAAGAGAAAACACAGTTTATTTAAAATTGTTTCCTTCGGAAATAAAGCAGTCGGATATAACATACAATTTGTCAGTGTGTCACTGAACGTTTGTCAGCCACACTCAATGCCCACTTTACCCCATATTAATACACACGCAAAACTGCATTTACCTGATAGAGTGTTAAGCCAATAACAGAGGAATCTTCCTATTCACCAATGGCTATTTCTTTGAACACAACTGCAGTAGCATTNTATGCTTAACACCAAACGGTTACACTCCTCAAGTCCTTGTAGCAAAGAGAAAACACAGTTTATTTAAAATTGTTTCGCAGTCGGATATAACATACAATTTGTCAGTGTGTCACTGAACGTTTGTCAGCCACACTCAATGCCCACTTTACCCCATATTAATACACACGCAAAACTGCATTTACCTGATCGAGTGTTAAGCCAATAACAGAGGAATCTTCCTATTCACCAATGGCTATTTCTTTGAACACAACTGCAGTAGCATTNAGAGTGTTAAGCCAATAACAGAGGAATCTTCCTATTCACCAATGGCTATTTCTTTGAACACAACTGCAGTAGCATTTTTTCTGTGTCTGTACAATACGAGACAGTGGTAATAGTTTCTGTATGACGAAAAATCTGTACTGGATAACACCTAGTGCTATCCACAACACTATAAGTAAAACATTGTCTGGTGTCAACCTTTGTTTTGAAAATATTTGGTTAGTTTATCAACCCCCAACCACTGCCCACTGTACACGTGCAGTTCAGTCACTTCATGCGGTACCAAGCTGCTAATTTTTTCCAACTTACCTTAATTGCTGTAGATGGTTGGAAATTCTTGAACTACAAAACGTTGAACTGCCAGGTATTTTCACAGATAGATGTGCATGCATTTGCCACCACACATGCGGAGACCATTAAGAAAGTATTCGAAACCAGCAACGCAATGTACGTTTTGGAGTTGCGTCGACGCCGCAAGTGCTTTAATATATTTTTATTTTTTTGCCCTCCTACAATTCAAAAGAATAACCCGTTTATCACGCTGGTCAAAAATGTTTCGTAGAGTATTGCAACTGCATTGTATTAGTTGTTAAGGCCTGATTATTATGAATTTAAGCATGTATCACTCACGCTTCCATCGGTAGCATATATTAGGAGTCAGGAGCATTCGAATTCAGCTAGTGTTTATTTCGGCTATTTATTTCCGGAAGACATCGTATATGAAATAGTTATAGATTTACTAATGTTAATTTTTTTTTTTTTATAAGCATATCTTAAATATGATTTTTAAGTAGATGATATTCATTGCAGTTAAATATATTCAAAGGNAGATTTACTAATGTTAATTTTTTTTTTTATAAGCATATCTTAAATATGATTTTTAAGTAGATGATATTCATTGCAGTTAAATATATTCAAAGGAGACCAGAATTATATGTTTTAAAAAACGGCGATAAATATTATTATTATACTGAACAATATGTATCGCCCTATGTTAGATCAAAGGCATGCTAAAATATCCTTCAAACTAAGACTAATTTATTTAAAGCTAAATAATTGCAAAAAACACTTTCCAGAAAAGCTGCGTTATGATCACGTATAACCAGGATGATTCTAAAATCATGGAACAAACATTGAGGGATGGTAGAGATCACTAAAACAAACTATTATTATATAGGAATATATGGGCGGAAGTGATGCGTTGAAGCGCAAACACAAAAACATAACACATTAACGGAAACATAAAATGTTCATTAGCAGCATACATAACGAGTGATTCCGTACAGAAAATGTTAAAACAGTTGCTGGAAATGCATCCACCAATAGTCACGCATGCTTGGTGACCTCTACATATGGCGTGATTGGCTGAAAATGGTGGCGATAGTTGAGGGCAGTCAAACGGTGCCCCAGTGACCTGCTGCATCACTCCCGCCCATATGTATAAATAACACATTATACAAACTTTAATATACTGTTACATATTCTCAAAGTTAGTGGGGCTGAGCCAGATTTATAAACGATGAAATTTTTAATTAGATAAAAGAGTTATTAATATCGTCCTAATTTATGTACAGCCTTGAAAAAGAAAATAATTTTTACTAAATATCTCACAAAAAATGGCTAAATTTTGCTATTTACAATTAATCAATTTAATCAATACAGTTCGCTATCACCTGTAAGAAATTAATGCAATCAAATTACTAAAATCAGTCACAATAAACAGTGTTTCAAAACCTGTTGAATTATTTTATAAATCATATGTCAATTTTTGACAGTGCCAAAGCAAATAATCAATACATGAATGATTATAATGCCACAGTTGAAGTCTCTTATCTGGCATACCTGGATGCCAATAACTTATATGGACGGGCTATGAGTCAGTATTTACCTTACGGCGGTTTTAAGTGGAGAAATACAAAACTAGATGTGACAAAAATTCGAGATGATGCCACAAAAGGCTATATATTGGAAGTTGATTTGGAGTATCCACATAAACTACACGACCTCCACAAAGATCTACCACTGGCTCCAGAGAATAGAATACCTGAAGGCTCGAAAATGCCTAAATTATTAACTACCCTATATTACAAAGAAAGATATGTACTGCACTACGTAAATCTTAAGCAATATCTGTCCCTCGGAATGAAGTTGGAGAAGATCCATAGAGTTCTGGAGTTTGACCAATCAGACTGGCTCAAGTCCTATATTGATCTAAACACATATATGCGAACGAAGGCATCTCATGATTTTGAAAAGGACTTCTATAAACTAATGAACAACTCTGTATACGGCAAAACAATGGAGAACATTAGAAACAGAATGGATATACGGTTGTCCACAAGCAGCAAGCAAGTGGATAAATAAGTGGCTAAATCAAATTTTAAAGATAGAACAATATTTACTGGCTCTTTGGTCGCAGTTCACATGAATAAAACAAAGCTGTGCTTTAACAAGCCCATTTATGTTCGAATGAGCATACTTGACTTGTCAAAGACCTTAATATACGATTTTCACTATAACGTAATGAAAACCAAAGTATGGGGAAAATATTGAACTATGCTATCAAGATACTGACTAATACATATATTGTATAAAAACATCAGACCTCTACAGTGACATGAAAGAAATGATCGATCATTTTTATACAAGTGATTATCCAAAAAATAATATATATAACTCGCCACAAATAAATAAGAAAATTAAAGGCAAAATGAAAGATGAATGTAATGGGAAAATAATGGAAGAATTTATTGGTTTAAGAGCCAAAATTAATGCTTTAAATGTGGAATGTGATGTAAAGAAAAGAGCAAAGGGTGCGAAAACTACTGTAGTCAGGAATGAGATAAGTTTTGATGACTACAAAAAGTGCTTGTTTGGAGAAGAAATGGTGTACAAAAGTATGAATCTCATAAGATCTAATAAACATGAACTGTTTACAATAGAGTTGAGAAAAAAGCATTAAGTTCCGAAGATGACAAGAGATTTATTCTTAAAGATTGTATTAATACACTAACATGGGGACACTACAAAATTGAAAAGAAGTGAGACTATGAAATATATATACGTTCACCACCTTTAATAATGTTTGTCAGACTGCATGGACTGATGCTGTATTCATTAATGTCATTCATATTTTGTTTTTAATTATTGAATCTTTAACATAAATGTTTTGAATGGGAAATGACCCATTAAAAACTAATAACCATACATGTTTGCGCACTAGTTAGCTTCAGTGATTCTTTCACTTTTAACATCCTAATTAAGTTTTTTGGCTTATTAGCACCACATGGCAAATAGTTGTAGCTTCGAGTGGCTTATTAAAATCAACTGTAAGTTTCAGATTAGTTCGATCCTTTACAATAGAGGTTTCTCTGTAATAACAATCAATAATATGCAATGGTCTCCTAGTAACAAATGCATCAGGGTTATAATATAGTTCATTGTTACGGTAAGGAGTATCTAGCTTGGTCTTTGAATATCTAAAATCATTGTAGTCAATGTACATCTTATAGAAAATTTTATCCTCTATATCCAGGTTCCAATTCTCTTTAGGGAACACTTAATTCCTTCCATTCATAATATAAATATTTTTAACAATGCAATGTTCAAAAATTTAAACATATTTGTCTTGATCAACATTTTCTTTTATGTTTAGCTGAAAGCCAACAATGACAAAGTCAGGCATATCGAATTGGATTGAATTGAACTGATCCTTCATATGAAACTGAAATGAGTTTGCACCAGTAGGTAGAGGTTTTTCAAGACATTGCCAATAACTGAAACCTATGTTAATTTAGTGTAGTTTGTGTAGTTTTGCTTTAATTTTGTCACCATAATTAGGCTCGTATTCAATAATTGGCCACAGCATTTCCATTTTATCAATAAAAATTTTACCAGAATCTGGGATAATATAAGCAGATCCATCTGCTGGTGTTTTAGGCCTTCTGTAAATAGAAACATCATCATGAGAATTACGAATGAGTGTAATCTTGTACCTGCCTTTCCAGAATATTTCATTACAATACCTCATAAACCCAAACAAATATACTAATGGATAGACAATTTCATTATACCCATCTGCCTTAAAATATTTACCATTTTCTACCCCTGCAATTTGCAAGTACGATGATTCCGATGATTCCGATTCTGAGCTAAGCAATGCATGCACCATAGTCGAAGTGATGCCAGGATTGTCAATACTTTCAATTATATTGCCATGCTTAGAGATCTCTACTCTTGAGAACTGGAATGGGAAGAAATTCTCACGAAGTTTAATAGTTTAAGTTTTTTCATTACCTGCATTTGTATCTCTTTTAGTTAGTTTAAACTGTTGGTACACATAAGCCTCATTCGGATGCGTAAATGCATCGCCAACAGGAATATCAAACTCAATGCGCTTGTTGTATTGATTTAAATTGTTTTTTTGTCTGGTCGTTTGGTGGAAACGACTTACGTTCATATCTTTAAATTTTTTGCATACTCGTTTATTATGTAGAAAAAAAAATTAGTTTTTTTTTAAACAACTACACTTTTCTTATCAACCCAAAGAATTGTGACTACTATCAAAACCCAGACATTTAACAAGCAACTTATTTCCTTTCCTTTGTAAAACATTCTCAACTAAGTAGTCTTGATCATACTGGGTCTTAAGCAGCTCTGGTTCATAAAATATGCCCTTGATAGACTCACTTTTCAAATCTTTTATTCTGTATGTTATGGGGTGCGTGTACAATACATCACATACCTCAAATACTTCCGTGGACCAATTTGACGTGTACCTTTTTTCAAACAAACCTTTTCTTTTACTTATACGAACTTTATCTCCTATAGTAAACCTTGCTTTATCCATTTTTTTCTCCACCATACATGTTGATTAAAATGTATCTTTCATTCTTTGCACTCATATTGGCAGGCTTAATCCCGATTGTGCTGTGAACAGTGTTATTGTAATCACTTATTAATTTAGGCAATATATGCACCCATTTATAGCTTCTCTGCACAGTAAATATCTGCCACATTTTCTCCTTCAATGTTCTATTAAATCTTTCTACAACACTGTCTTTCTTTCTGCTGTATGTTGAATAGTATGTTATGTTGTTATTGACCATCAATGTCTTACATGATTTATTGTAAAATTCTTTCCCTTCGTCTCTTTGTAAATGCATAGGACTGCGGCCATTCAAAATAGTTTTAAATGCTAAAGTAACATTTTCATCTGTTTTATCTTTGACAGGTATTGTCCATGCATACTTGGAAAAAACATCAATCATGGTCAACATATGCTAAAACCCTTTGTTAGGTCTATGTATACCTTTAAATGACCCAGAGTCCATCTGAACTAAGTCAGCCTGCCAGAGATCGTCGATGCCAAAAGATAGAACAGCTCTCCTGGGAAAATTTTTTCACATTCGTTTATGAATTTCATTTGCAATATCGTCTTTTATACTTCCACCAGTGAATATTGACTTATTGGTACTACAACATCTACAAACACATTTAATTCTTGCATTATTTGTAAGTTCATATGAAACCTTATTACTTAGTGTATGCCTCCTACACTTGGGACAGTACACATTTAAGCTATCAATATTAATTATAAATATAATAAATGATTACTGAAGAACAAGCTAAAATGAATATAGAGAGAAGAATACAACTAATTGAAAAGTTTAAAGCCTTCCGGAAACTGCATAAATACGAGTATGATAAAAATAAAAGACAGGAGCAAACTTTGATAGATGCGATAGAGGACTTGGGACAAAAAGTTGATCACGTAACAAACGAGAATAAGAACGTAATCAAGGAACTTGTTCCATTTGCTGTAAAGAATTTGTACTACCCGTGAACGCCTGCGAAATCTTCATTTGAGAGGAAACTGTTTGGTAAAGCAGACACCAGTGATGATGGCGTTGAACGCTATGGCGATGACGTTGAAAGCTATGACGATGGCGTTGCGGCTTTGGAGCGTTTGAAAAACGATATTGTACCGTTAACTAACTATAGAACAACATTTATTGGAGAGAAATTGACTGAATTCTTTAACAACTGCCATGACCATGTTTTTGGACTAAGGCCTGAAGGAAGCAAAAGGTATATTGGCGATAGTGAAGTAATATTCAACAATACTGACTTACTGAAAAAAATCGAACATACATTGGAACTGATGGTTTGCTGAAATTGCTAACTCGTAAGAATGTATCAGAAAGTAACTACACTGCAACTATAGTCATATCCTAACAGATTCAAATGCAGTTTTTCAAAAGAATGACCCCAACTCGGGAACACCAAAATCAAGCATGGTCGATAAATGGAAAACTGTCGTTAGACCAGTGTACGATATGATAAAAAAAACCATTACTCTCCTCGTACAGGATCAGGTATAAAGTTGTATAGAGGCTATCCCAAATAATATATATGGATGGATGATGTTAGGAAGCTCATTGATAGGTTTCTCGTTATTTATGGCGAAGAGAATGCTGGAAATCATAACTATTACAATGAGAAGGTCGGAATAATGGATATGCTCAACAGCAATTAAGTGACTTTGTTGTGAATAATCCCAAATGTATTCCAATACTTGATACGAATGTTAAACACAATACCCCCTTCTTTTTGGGAGTCGGAGCATCATGGAAAAGGATTATTCAATTACATAATAAATGAGCTACCTTTTGAGTTGCATGCACCAGGCTATCAATTCCTAGGCCCAGGTATCAGACTAAAAGAGAGACTTGAGAGAGGTGGTAAACCTGTTAATACATTAGATGAAGCTGCAATGGAGCATGATATAGCTTATTATCAACATAAAGATCTAGATGAAAGACATGTAGCTGATTAGGAACTAGAAAAGAAGGCATTCAAAATATTGTTAAGCTCAGATGCTGATCTCAATGAGAGATTGTGGGCTGGTGTTACTGGATCTGCGATGCATATTTAACTTAAGCTGGGCTGGGGAATTAAAATAAAATTTTAAAATATTAGGTATAATAAATTAAAGTAAGAAACATCACATTTCAAGTTTCTAATAATGAGCTGGAGGGTTTGAATATTAATTCTTTCCTGACGAAAGACCAACTGCAACGCAAAAATAAGAAATTGAAGGAAGGCGAAAGTATGACTATCACAGTCTCAACTCTGCAGATTAAGAAAATGTCTAAGGAAATGAAGACTGGAAATTGTTTGACATCCCACAAGGATGGATATTTACCTTTGATTTTTGCAGCATTGGGAGCTTTATGGGCATTGGCAGGAGGTGCCCTATCTATCCCTACATCAGTAATTAATGCTAAGAAGAGAAACCAGGAATTGGAAGAACAAAATAGACATAATTTAGCCATGGAAAAAGAAGGTAAGGGAGTGAAGAATGAAAAAAAAAAAAAAAAAGTAACTTCACTCAGTAACTTTGCTATTGATAAAAAGGTTAAAAATTAACGATAAAAAATTTTCGAGGTGTATTTATGATTGATAAGCTACCTAACACGCCACTCGATAAGGAATGTGGGATTGTTAACCTAGATGTTTGAAAAAGCTCTGGAATGCCCTGGGTATGCTACTGGAAAGAATCAAATAAAAAATATTTTTTCAACTTATTTGGTGGAGATCTACCCCGGAAATTGATTGCGTATCTCGGGGGTACTATTATTTATAACGACAGCAGAATTCAAAATTTCCACTAAGTAATTTGTGGCCATTTGTGTGTATTGTGCTAAATGACTTTTCACATAATTTTAAATTACCTAAAATTATTTTATTATTAATAAACGATGGATATATGTGGAAATGCATTAATGACCTCTTGGATTGAAGATCAAATTAAAGAACACCAGGATAATGATACAACTACTGAGAAGATCAATCCTAACCATTTTGTTTCCCACCCACAGTTCAATGACTTTATAACCACACTGACAAGAAATAAAAGATTATTGGATAAAGCCTTTCTTACCTACTTGGAAGAAGATAATATAGATTTTGAAAACAAAAGTCTCAGAAACGTGGGAAATCCTATTCCTCCTAATGATGCAGTCAATTTAGAGTACTATCAGTCCAACGGAATTGACATTATTTGTTTAGTTGGGAAATACAATTCAAAGGACAAATAATTTTACCTAGGTAATAATCAAACACAACACATTTTTATGAGAAGTGGAAGAGTAAATGAGATAATAATAAAATCTGAGGATTATAAAGGAATTATCAAATTATACCATAATTTGGAAACTGTTAACATATATACTCCTTTCGATGTAATGCCCGATGATAAGATATTTTAAAAATTCCAAAACCTTTCAGTTTATCTAAAGGCACAGTTGTGCTTTTTGAAATAGTTATGGTACATAAATATATTTTAAAAAAAGAAGCAGAGTCTGTTTGTTTTTAATGGAAACACTCCTATTAAAAGCGAAGGAAAATGTGCTAATAATGTAAGCATTTAAAAAGTCTTTAATTTTATTTCGAAACTTGTTGTTATTCAACTTACGAGTCGTATCTATTGTTACAAAACCATATTCCTTATCCCAATATTTTGAACAAGTCTCCCTAAATTTCTCAAATGGAATATCACCCCCAACGAAATCGCTATGAATATGTTTAAGATTTTTATCATCATGTCTGAATATCTAAAGAAAATTGGCATTGTCTCTTATAAGCTGTTTAGGCACTTTTGAGTATGTCTGACCTAAATAGAAGCAATAAATATCTTTGTGCCTACCACGAGTGAAGAAATCTCTTACTTTGTCCTGATTTTCAAGTATGACATCATAAAAAACCACAACGAGTCATAACATACAGTAACCATTTCTTCATTTGTAGGGAAGAAGTATGCTATTGGTTNACAGTAACCATTTCTTCATTTGTAGGGAAGAAGTATGCTATTGGTTCAGTTATTGATTTTGCTACTACCTCTGTATCTTCCTTTAAAGTGATATATTTTGGTTGGTTCAGACTTCTTGAACACACATAGAGAGTACCAAAGTCCAACCATCCTAGGGCACATATAAAATTATCAATCATAAGTGTAGTTTTTCCACAATTACTAGGGCCCACTATCAAACATCTAATGTTATTACGCATTAATTCTCCACGTCGTTTTGTCAATACCGTCTTCTCTGGTATCCTTATTTTAATATTCCGGTCTACTTGTTTCATGTTTCTTGGATTATTCATTTATTTAACAGATTTTTTTATTGTAATAATTGTGTAAAGTGTTCAAACTAACAGATAACAAATCAGTGTTGAAGAAAATACTGCATTATCCTATAGAGATAGAGGATCACTCAGTGGCTTTAGTTCAGTTCTATAGTGCATACCTAACACACAACATTACCCCTGTGAAAAAGAGGCTCTATTTCATAGACCTGGGTGGTATGGAAACATAAGTTGAAATTCCAGTTGACCAATATAGTTTAAAAGATCTTGTTAACACTATAAAGACGATTCCCCCATTTAATTTATTTCCAATGGGTGGGGGAGAAAATAATAGCATATTCCTCGAGCTGGATAAGACAACAAACAGGGTGAAAGTAAAATGTGTATATGATTTACAGTTTGGAAAATGGGATTCAATAGGTGCACTTTTGGGTTTCACAGAAAATAAAATCCTGAAAGCAAACAAGCACCATTATGGAAACACAATTCCAAAATTGGTTACCTTTGAAACAATAAACATACACTGTAATATAGCCAATGGTATGATATTAAAACATGATGAATATAACCACAGGTAAACTAGTATAATTGCTATATTTAAACCAAGGACGACATTTGGATTCGGTGATATGATCTATTATGAACCTGCTTATCCATTATTTTTTCCCGTGCAAACAACTCTAGTAAAGGAAATCATACTTAAAATTAAGAATGACAAAGGTAAGTTAATACATTTTGATTCATCAGAATGAACTGTGGTCCTAGAGTTGAGACTGTATATACTTATTTTTATATTAAAGAAAAAGGTATTTAAAGTTGGAAGTACTTTTATAATAACTTTAATAGCTATTAAAACAATTAAAATTTCATATTAATATAAAACTAAAGAATATATGTCAGGCTTGTTGATAAATACAATTTCATCGTGTATCTGACTTCAACACACAGCTCGCGTTCTGTTGGCGAGTCCGTATGAAGAAAACCTGTTTCTACACCATCTTCGACTGCTGTGTTATCGGTTACATAATATGTGAACCAGGATGTTGTCGAGGCCAAAGTATCCGCGCTCTAGACATTATTCATTAAACCATTCGACGCGACTCGCTGTATAAATTGTATAAAGAACCTCGCCTTGTGTATCTTGCCTGTTTAGCTCTGACTCTTAATGCAAGGTTCGTGGGTTCAAATACCGGGCTGAGTGGATAAATTTACAGTGTGGGTGTGAAGGTGCCCGCATCCACACTGTATGTTTATCAACCAAGCCGTTCCAAATTTGAGCTAATAAAATAAATGCTCATACTCTCTGCAGATGTCTTGGAGTAGCAGATGCAAATATATGGTCCTCTTAAAGCCCAGAAAAAATACTCTCTACAGTAGTCAGTATTGTATCAGACGTATAGCTGGGTTAGCTCGGATGGTGAAGGCGCCACGCCATCTGAGAGGGGGCACCAGAAATAAAAAAAAACTCCTCCACCTCACCACTTAAAAAAAATGACTGCCGAGGAGTGAGGTGGGGGAGTTCTCCGAAAAAACAAATGGAGTTTTGTTGGCATCAAGTTAGGCTGTAAGGTTCTTTTAAATCCATTAGTTTTTAAAAGTGGTTTGAAAACGTATAGCTATTTTAAATCTATTAGTTTTTTAAAGGGAGTTGGAAACGCATGTCTATTTTTAATCCGTTTATTTTTAAAAGTGTGTTATAAACGTATGTCTATTTTTAACCAGTTAGTTCTTAAAGGTGTGATATATACGGATGGTTATTTTTTGATCCATTAGTTTTTAGAAGTGGGTTATAAATGTATGGCTATTTAAACCCATTAGTTTTTAAAAGTGTGTTATATACGGATGGTTATTTTTTGACCCATTAGTTTTTTAACAGTGGGTTGAAAACGTATGGCTATTTTTAATCCATTAGTTTTTAAAAGTGGGATGGGTATTTTTAATCCATTAGTTTTTAATGTGGGTTGAAAACTAATGGCTAATTTTAATCCATTAGTTTTTAAAAGTTGGTAGAAAATGGATGGTTAAAATCTATGGTGTGCCAGGACCCAGGCTCGCGTCGACATTTTATATCTACTGAAGATGCATGAGTCGGCTATATTCTCTCTGCATGTTGCCTGCCCATTTCGTTGCTAGTGGCGACATTGTCAAGATATATTTAAATTCTTTCATGTTGCTGTTTGGCATTGTATATGTTCTCTTCCTAAGTCGATCATCTAAACTGAAATATTATTTATCATGATTTACTATAATTACTTTTATATACTTACTTATATACTTAAGTAATATACTTACATTTACTATAATATTTTACATTGTAGAGTGTGAAATTTAAACATTATTTATTGTGCATTTGTCACAATGTCACGCAAATTTATATTAATGGTATTTAAAGTGATAGAAGTCATAACATTTTAATAATGTAATTTATCCTTTGTGCGGGGTACCCCTATTAATAATTATAAGCTGCGAACAGTCGATTTAATATTATGTTATTTTAACTAAAGCTTAATAAAAATTTTGTGTAATAGAAGACTCTTTAAGAACTTTAAGTTTCGTAACTTATGATTCAATGACAATGATCACTTTTTCCAATATATTTGTCAGTTATTCCATTTCTCAATAATTAATAGTTACAGACTTTTATCCGTATTGTTTATGTTTTAAAAGAAATTTTTTTTTTTTTTAATAACGTACAACCACATGTCACGTCTTTTTTTGTTTATTGGCAATTTCGTCTTCCTCTGGGACCTACGTTTTATTGTTAATACAAATAAAGTCTTGTTTATATATTTTATTATTTGATTCTTTTTTTGATGCCGTTTACGATAACCAAGCATGATTAATGATTTCAGTATATCACTTCCCTGTGCCGCGTCCTTTGGTAAATAAGTTTCCTTTGTGTCAATTTGTATTTTTTTTTTTACGTTGCTGTTTGTGCTGAGAACTCGATGCATTTCTTTGCTGAAGTTGATATTTGTTTATAGTTTGTTGGTCGTACATGGGGCAAAATATGTCGTTAAGCCTATATATAAATATATTCATATCACTTTCCAATTTTCCGATATGTTGTGCTGCTAATTGGGCGGTAGCTGCGTACATACTATGGCATCTGCAAATTGTTACACATCCATGCTTCCTCGAGATTAAAATCTGGAATTTCGTGATAGAAGACGTCCTAGAGATTTTGCCGGCATAAGTCGCTGGCGAAAAAAAAAAGCAATTTGCACTTGGATACAAAATTTACTCTTCACTGCGGAACTAGAGGTTGTTCGCAGCACAACATAATTTTTGAAATTTGAAAACAATTGTTGATTACACGAATTCAGAGGCATGATGAGGCGGATGGCTTTATGTTCTCTGAGTTGATGTATGGTTATATACTTGCAAAATCAAAAGTTCAACTCCTAGGTGGATAAAGATTTGGGGTGGCGTCCGCATTAGCTTTGGTAAGCTTACTGGCTTACTAGCCATTAATAGGTAAAATCAGTGACTTTTTATTGCGTTGTCGTTAGTAACATTTGCAAAATTATGAATATTGGGTATTAAAAAAAATAAGTGGTTTATTTTGCCACGTATTTTATTGTAATTATATGGAATTTATGAAGAAATANATTGGGTATTAAAAAAAATAAGTGGTTTATTTTGCCACGTATTTTATTGTAATTATATGGAATTTATGAAGAAATAACTCTTCTTCTTAATAACTTATATAAGAAGAGTTATTTCTTCGCATTGATGGCACCCTTAGAAAATACATGGACAGTGCTATACTTTTAAGCGTACAAGTATACAGCCTTTTTTTATTGTCAATAATGAAATAGAATAGCGTGTGAATTAATAAATAATGGGAATACCTTCCTCACAACACCTCCTTAATCGTGAGCAATCACAGTTTATAAATNGCGTGTGAATTAATAAATAATGGGAATACCTTCCTCACAACACCTCCTTAATCGTGAGCAATCACAGTTTATAAATCTTCGTAACTAATCGCTTCTGAAATTTGTCGAGATAAACCTTCATACTTCCTCGTAGCAGAATAGTGGAGGAAATGTTTGTAATATATCACACACCTGCGGGATGTCTGGAAGGAATTTTCCAAAATTAGAACAAAGCAACAAGCTGTTAGCAATGCACAGTGGTGATAAGTGCAGGTAGAGGCAAAGGCAGTAATAGGCACACATGGGTCTTGGGGTATCATTTCCCGAACATCGGGTGGCCCATAGATAAGTGACCCTACCGCACTTCACCCATAACGAGCGAAGGATCGAGAATACGCTCGATCAATAAGGCCATCCTCCAGCTATCCCAGTAATTGACCAGAGGACGAGGCCTCAATATGAAACCAGTTAGGGTTCTTAAACACCTGTTCCATCGTACGACTATCAGTAAGAACGTGGCCTGGATCGCCTCTCTTTAAGTCAACGTGTTTTTCTATTTATATCAACATAAGCGAATGAGACTGTAAAAATTCGGGTTGGTAATGTTCATACATGAACAGACAAATACGACACATCGTTTGAACTTGTCACCAACCACACATGATGTAATCCCCAGTAAGTATATTTCCTGTGCAGTATTTAAAATTTTCTATATGTTCTAAACTTCTGTCTGTAATATGGAAGGGATTCCTTTTCAGGCCCACACCAGTATGCGAAGATTATCACCATCACCATCACTATAGCGAACTATCGTCCATCGTTACCACTAAAAACATCAGCAAAACATGAGTAACACCACCAATATCATAATTTATAATCCCACCACAAAACCACCATCACCACCAACAAACTCCATTATAAATATCACCACCATCTTCACGACCACAGCCACCATTGCTACCACAATTAACTACCATTACCAAAAGAACAACCATCATCACTACTGAAACTAACTATTACATTTGCAATTTTATAGTTTAAGCTGTATGCTAACTTTCTGCAATGCAGACATGTGACATTAGCAACTAACAATTGCCTTTTCCCTTTGCTGTTTTACCAACCGTCGCGCCTTTTCCGAACCTGAGTGATGAGATTGATACCGGTCCGAATCGGTGTTTTCTTAGGTTACGTTTGATGGCGATATGGCAACCGGTGCAAACTAACAGCTATCTTCGCTATAAATCGTTGTGCGGTACACCAGCATTCAGACCAGGAAGATTCCTCTGTAGTCTATTCACAGNAGCTATCTTCGCTATAAATCGTTGTGCGGTACACCAGCATTCAGACCAGGAAGATTCCTCTGTAGTCTATTCACAGTTACTCACAACTTTTCCGAAGCTCTGCTTAAGTTCTACTTCCTGGATTTTCTTCCGCTTATGCAAACAATTAAACAAGTCTAGAAAGTTTCACTCAAAGGACTGCGCACAGCATTCGTTCACACACCGCGTAATAATATTTTGCATAATAACTATTTATAACCAGCCAATAACAAAACACCCCTTTTCTCCCTGTTTTATACATATCGGTCATAAATTATATATTATAATTTATAGGTAGATTATAAGTAAAATTTCAAATGAACCAAAAAGAAGATTTTTTTTTTACGTTAACAGAAGTACAAAACGCTTGTGACGCATGCCATATTTAGAAAATAACCATACACAAACTACGTGGGGTGATCTTTCAAAGGTCAGATTCAAAAAGTGTGAAGAAACCGCGAATAGAATATCTCTCGTTAGCTTTGGCGTCAGGGAATAGTTTCACTGTTAACTTATTTACTTTCTGAATGAGTGATAATTTTTAAAACTCTGTTCAATGCACAAACATAAAAAGACAAAGAGTCGTAGCTCAAGTATGATATTTAGAAATGTATTTTTACAAGTTTATTTGGTAGAAATTGTAGCCAAATTAACATCTCATGTTGTTTCATTATTATAGCCTATTAAGTAATGTTTAAATGATTAATATTATAGGTAAAAATTTGTTTGACATAATTTAATAATAAATTTATGTTTTTGCTTTTATAAGTCGTTATTTAGACTGAAAATATCATCTAGAAAATGCATTTATTTTAGTTGCTTTTATGTTAGCCTGTTGGTCGTAAAATTTTTAAACATTTTAATAGAGCATTTTTTATAAAAAAAAAAAATTCTTTGTGAACTCCTTGTGGAACAGTTAGGCACATGGACAACTTACAATANAGAGATCCCCCCTCTTGCAAATGGAGCCGGACGTTGAACTGGACAGTTCCGGGGACGTGCCCGAGATCACGTCAAGAAGTTTGGATAGTGCTCCGGCAAACCATACGCTTGGTAAATTTGAGTGCTGGAGTCTCAGGCCTTATGGAAGGGCATGCCATGTGCGATCTGTAATATCAGATCGGGGCTTGCTTGGTGCAATCTGTGTACAGGTTGGGGCAGAGGGGTCTGATCAATAATGGTGAGTGCTGTCATGTCTGCGTTGAGAGGGCGTGATCCCTCTTCCCCGCCTATTGGGAGGCCGGGGTGCGGTATACCCCTAGGGGGCTCAGAGCGCCCCATTAACAAACAAAAGCTCAATTCTGTTGAGCCGTGCAGATTAAGAATTTGTAGTCTATTCACAGTTACTCACAACTTTTCCGAAGCTCTGCTTAAGTTCTACTTCCTGGATTTTCTTCCGCCTATGCAAACAATTAAACAAGTCTAGAAAGTTTCACTAAAAGGACTGCGCACAGCATTCGTTCACACACCGCGTAATAATATTTTGCATAATAACTATTTATAACCAGCCAATACCAAAACACCCCTTTTCTCCCTGTTTTATACATATCGGTCATAAATTATATATTATAATTTATAGGTAGATTATAAGTAAAATTTCAATTGAACCAAAAAGAAGATTTTTTTTACGTTAACAGAAGTACAAAACGCTTGTGACGCATGCCATATTTAGAAAATAACCATACACAAACTACGTGGGGTGATCTTTCAAAGGTCAGATTCAAAAAGTGTGAAGAAACCGCGAATAGAATATCTCTCGTTAGCTTTGGCGTCAGGGAATAGTTTCACTGTTAACTTATTTACTTTCTGAATGAGTGATAATTTTTAAAACTCTGTTCAATGCACAAACATAAAAAGACAAAGAGTCGTAGCTCAAGTATGATATTTAGAAATGTATTTTTACAAGTTTATTTGGTAGAAATTGTAGCCAAATTAACATCTCATGTTGTTTCATTATTATAGCCTATTAAGTAATGTTTAAATGATTAATATTATAGGTAAAAATTTGTTTGACATAATTTAATAATAAATTTATGTTTTTGCTTTTATAAGTCGTTATTTAGACTGAAAATATCATCTAGAAAATGCATTCATATTAGTTGCTTTTATGTTAGCCTGTTGGTCGTAAAATTTTTAAACATTTTAATAAAGCATTTTTTATAAAAAAAAAAAATTCTTTGTGAACTCCTTGTGGAACAGTTAGGCACATGGACAACTTACAATANGAGCATTTTTTATAAAAAAAAAAAATTCTTTGTGAACTCCTTGTGGAACAGTTAGGCACATGGACAACTTACAATACCGAAACTTATTACTTTAGTGCCAATGTAGGTACAAGCATTAGTTGTAGTTTCAGGATTATTGACGATAATGATTTTTGTCAGAAAGTAAGTCATAGGCCGTTACGAGTAATGAGGAAGCAGAAAAATTTAATCACTGAGGCCTGTGTCAAATCTGTTCCTGATGAATTATTGTAATATGCCATTTGTATAATTTATTACTACTTTTAAGGAAAATCTATAACTTGTTTTTGCTCTAAAAGTATTGATGTCTTCGTCAATCAGTAAAATTAATTTCTGTGATGATACATTCGTAGCGTTGGCAGTATCAATCTACCCGAAATTTAAGTGGTTTCAGTTCTTCCTATAGTGCACGACCCTCCATTTCATCTTATGGCAAAACTTTCTATTAAGTAACTAACAAAAAAACCCGTCCGTTTTAAATTTAGTGTCATGATTGGTTTCTACGCAGGTGAAGCTGCACTTCAAATAACAAATCGCCCACCCGTTTTTGGCCATGACTGTAATCTCGCCGTTTTTTAGTATTAATAAAATTCGAAAATAAAATTTAAGACACAAAATTTACACACTGTCCACAGCTGTAGCACCTCATCAACGTATCCACAAACTGATTTGAGGATAACAAATTAGGCAATTACTTATGTCCTTGGGAATAAATACTAATTACAATAACATTAATTTGGAATAGGTAGGGAGTGAGGTAGTAGAATGCCAATAAACGACTATATGTATTATAATTCAGTACTTATCCTACCCAGAATGTAACACTGAGTATGATCCGTCTGACGTAGACGTGAATACCAAGATAATATGAAAACTATGCTCAAAGCAGTTAGTTATTTTAACAAAAATGTGCAACTTTCCCGGGTGAGAAATCTGCAACCCACGTTAGAATTTGCAGAGCGTTCCCATTCCAAACATTTCGCTATATCACTGCCACTATCACCGTTAGAACCATTACCAACACCACCTGTACTATAACAGTCACCATCACTGCCAATACAGCCACCACTACAATTACTACTCCACCACTATCACTAACACCACTAACACCATTCTCACCACTGTTACCAAAACCTTCTCTTCTAAAACCATCACTATAGCCACAAATATCACTACCCACTCAACAATGTGCATTAAATACATAACCACNCCTTCTCTTCTAAAACCATCACTATAGCCACAAATATCACTACCCACTCAACAATGTGCATTAAATACATAACCACAACTGTTCCACCTCCACCATTTCTACGTGTGTGACCTATACTAACTGGGCACTTAGGGAGTCTCATCACAAGTCAGCTGATCAGCCCATGATGCTCTTGATTTCCCGTGGCACTTGTGGGTATATCATGCCTGACGTACATTGCATGACACATGTCCTCCTATCGTGCGTACATCCCACGCCGAATGGAGGCGTTTATTACCCCTGATATTGAAAGTGTTAGTGTTCAGTCTCTTGGCGTTAGGAACGTTCGGCATCACGAGTATACCTACACACGAGAACACCATGTCTTGCAGACATCAACGGCCATGCGAGCGCAACACCTCTTAGTTAAAGTTAAACATTACGCGTATTAATTTTTTCCCCACCAACAAGGATCCTTTACTGCTCTGTGGAGATCCAGGTAATTCCTGGGAAACTTTTCAAATTTACTAACAGCGTAATTAATCAAATCGATATTATTTATGAAAAAGTTGTAAGTTATCTATTTTTAAAATTAATTTTTTTACTTAATTCTTAAATTTGTACATTCAGTACAATGGCACTTTATACNCATATTAATTTTTTCCCCACCAACAAGGATCCTTTACTGCTCTGTGGAGATCCAGGTAATTCCTGGGAAACTTTTCAAATTTACTAACAGCGTGATTAGTCAAATCGATATTATTTATGAAAAAGTTGTAAGTTATCTATTTTTAAAATTAATTTTTTTACTTAATTCTTAAATTTGTACATTCAGTACAATGGCACTTTATACAATACTTTTTAATTTAATTTAACTTTAATTCTGTGCCTTTTCATTATTGTGTGGACATCGAACNCACGAGAACACCATGTCTTGCAGACATCAACGGCCATGCGAGCGCAACACCTCTTAGTTAAAGTTAAACATTACGCGTATTAATTTTTTCCCCACCAACAAGGATCCTTTACTGCTCTGTGGAGATCCACGTAATTCCTGGGAAACTTTTCAAATTTACTAACAGCGTAATTAATCAAATCGATATTATTTATGAAAAAGTTTTAAGTTATCTATTTTTAAAATTAATTTTTTTACTTAATTCTTAAATTTGTACATTCAGTCAACGGCACTTTATACAATACTTTTTAATTTAATTTAACTTTAATTCTGTGCCTTTTCATTATTGTGTGGACATCGAACNCGGCACTTTATACAATACTTTTTAATTTAATTTAACTTTAATTCTGTGCCTTTTCATTATTGTGTGGACATCGAACAGCCAATCACGAAGTTGCCACGTGATTTCAGCTGGCCAATCGCATACAGGCATTAAGACATGACATGCAGGAGTCAGTATGCATGAGTAGTCTTTCCATCAATCTCGTAATCTTCCCACCAACCTTTCACAATCTTTCGCAATAATTCGATCAATATTTCGCAATTTGTCCATCAATAAGCACTGCAATGAGCTCCACAATCGTTCCACAATAATAGGTAATTTAGGTGTCATTAGGGGTCATTTGCGGAGTAGGATGTGTCATTTATGGGTCATCTGTGGAGCAAAAGAGGCCATTTAGGGGTCATTTTCTGAGTAGGAGGGGTCATGCAAGGGTCATTTACGGAGCATGAGAGGACATCTAGGGGTTATTTGTGGAGTACGAGGTGTCATTTAGGGGTCATTTGCAGAGCATGAGGGGTCATTTATGCAATTTTCGGAGCAAAAGGGGTAATTTAGTATCATGAGGCGTCATTTGCGAAGCAGGAGGGGGTCATTTGTGGAGTAGAAAGTGTAATTTAGTGGTCGTCAAAGGTATTTAGGGGTCATTATGTGTCATTTAGGGGTAATTTAGGGGCCAGTATTGTTAGAGGTCTGTCTAGCAGTAGTCAGTTGTCTGCTTTAAATGTGACCATGAGTTCAATCTGAGCGAAGAACGTATCTGGAANGGTCTGTCTAGCAGTAGTCAGTTGTCTGCTTTAAATGTGACCATGAGTTCAATCTGAGCGAAGAACGTATCTGGAATTAACTGTTGAAGATATAGCTGCATGGTAATGTGATCAAGGAACTAGATAAAATGTCCGGTTGAATTTAGTCATAAAATGCTTAAATCTCACTAGTAAAATATGTTAGTAAGTGTAAAGTGCAATAGCTGGCCCNGGTTGAATTTAGTCATAAAATGCTTAAATCTCACTAGTAAAATATGTTAGTAAGTGTAAAGTGCAATAGCTGGCCCAGTATAGATACACATATTGCCACTTTGGAAAGGACTATAGTCTTTTCCGTGAAGATGTCGTAAGCCAATGTTTTTACGAAGTCTGCTGTAGAACTTACCTCTATGAATGTACCTTCTCCCACTCATCATTATATGTACTATCTTGTACAGCATGTGGGCAGTCGAGTTTCCTGTGCCTGTTTCTTAAAGGTAAACATAGGAGTAAAATCCAGAGCAACATATGGTGTGTACAGCACCCAGCACTAGTTTTTATTCAGCCACAAAGCCTCATCAGGTATTTTTAAGGCACTTCAGATTTTAGAGTAATCCATGCTGTGCACACCAGCCAGATCCCATGAAGTCTGAAGCCAGACAATAATGTTGCACTACCACGATTTAATTGGCTACAGTTGAATGCAATCCAATAGTAAAACTATGATAATTATAGTTGGCATTATTTTAGATATTTAGCTGTGATGTTAAAACACTTCAACAGAAGGGAAATTGTACTGAAGTGGCAAAGACAGCAAATAATTAAATAACAATTTCCATATTCTTTATTGTATTTTTTCAAAATCTCAAGAAACATTTGTTAAGGATCACTGCAAGGCTATGTTAACCAACAGATCCAGGCCACAAAAAGTTCCAGATGCTAAATTCTAGATAACTATTGTTGAATTGGAATGGCGTATATATGGACAGAAGGTCCAACCCTTGTACGCGATCTTCATCCATATCTTCTAAAACAATCCAACAGCATGGATAAACTTAGATTTTATGTATTATGAACCTGGGAATGGACGTTATTGCAAGCATGTTGTTTGACGAAAGAATATGATAATTACATTCGAATGCCAAAATTTAAAAATTCCATACGTGATATATATGTAAGCTATTTATTTCCTGTGTGTACGCATAAATTATTTCATTGCCCTGTATATTGTGTGCCTTGATAAAATGGCCGTCAGCAGTTTTAGCGGGTGCTAACTTAGTGCCGCCCACTGTTCNCCCTGTATATTGTGTGCCTTGATAAAATGGCCGTCAGCAGTTTTAGCGGGTGCTAACTTAGTGCCGCCCACTGTTCAAATCATAAGATTAGTCAAAATTACATTAATTATTAATTTAAAAGAGAGGAGCTTTACAGCTGTAACTGAAAATAAAATAATTTTTTTTTGCTGCAAAGAAAAATACTTATTATTTAGAATTAAAATACCGGATATAATGCAGGCCTGGTGTACACGACACATCAATGGTGTAAAAGTTAAAAGTTTAATAACCACACATTCGAGGGGAAAAAAAAACATTAAGGCCACNGACACATCAATGGTGTAAAAGTTAAAAGTTTAATAACCACACATTCGAGGGGAAAAAAAAACATTAAGGCCACGAGCCTGTGTGTGAGTGTGTGTGTGTATTGCATATATATATATATATATGCATGTATGTATCACACGCTTCTTTCGTTTACCACCATAAATTATACAAATGACATTCGCATTTTTGTCATGCCTCAACTGTACATTCGCAATTACTTTAAGAGAACAGTCTCTTTCTAGTTTTTGCACCAACTTTTAGTGTAAAACTGTATCAAGGAAAATTCTGTTGAATGTCGCTGTATGAGAGGAGCCAAAACTTACTGTATTATTTATTTATGATACATGTAAATAAATTATACATTCAGTCGCAACATTAACATTGCCAAAAAAAGACTGTGNATATATATATATATATATATATATATATGTATGCATGTATGTATCACACGCTTCTTTCGTTTACCACCATAAATTATACAAATGACATTGGCCATTTTTGTCATGCCTCAACTGTACATTCGCAATTACTTTAAGAGAACAGTCTCTTTCTAGTTTTTGCACCAACTTTTAGTGTAAAACTGTATCAAGGAAAATTCTGTTGAATGTCGCTGTATGAGAGGAGCCAAAACTTACTATATTATTTATTTATGATACATGTAAATAAATTATACATTCAGTCGCAACATTAACATTGCCAAAAAAAGACTGTGTGTTTCAGAATTCTACAAGCAAACACTGGATATGTATTCTCAGCTCACGGTTCTTTTTTTTCGCAGACACACTGCAGACATATTCCATTGCAGTTACTAAACAAGGTACCTCATAATTACTGCGGCTCCAGGTTTGATAGTTTGGCATGTTCGATATTCTCGATGAACGTAGTTTTGTCCTGAGTTGTACTCCATCTGGTAAAGGACAGGCCCGAGACAGTCTCGTCTCCGGAACTGGCGATGACAATTTGTCGCCCCCCACGGCAGATTGTTAGGCGGGGAGAAAGTGTCCTGATTACTTCATTATAGGAAATCAATGTCCGGGTTGGGGCGGCGCCGGACTCGCTCTGCCAAAACTCCGTCTCTCGCCGTTGGACTCGCCGCTCCCTGCAGTCCGAGAGGCAAATATACTACTCGGCGCTGCGGAAGTCGACGCGAACTGATGGAAGCGCCGTTAATTGGCGCAGCGGCGCCGACTCGCCCCACTGAGAAAGTGCTTCCAGTCTGCACTAACAAGGCCCCACACACATTACGGATTACACCACATGCCGCCCCAACTGCATCGTGGAGGCCGTTTATAAATTACGTCATCATACGTTTTTGCTAACATAACTTTATTGTTGCTACCTACATGAACTTTTATTATAATTGAAACTCGTGTAATGTATTTATTTAAATTATCAATCTTTAGGAAATATCGCAGTGCCTGTGTATTACTTCAAACGTGACGATATTGAAAAACTATTTATAACAATACTTTGTGGTGTTCCTATAATGCAACTCTATTCGTTATGTAATATTTTATGAACGTCGTGCAATATAGGTACACTACTTTCTTGTAGAATAGGTAACATGTATAAAAATCTTATCTCTAAGAAAATTAGTTTTTTTTTAAATTTATATAGCCGTTTCACCCAAGTCTTTCGCATATATCTGAATTATTTATTCAGATATGTTACTATGCGAAAATTATCTACAAAAATAAGTAATTAACAGTCTTTTTATGAGCCGCTTTTATCTTGTCTTGGTAAACATAAAAATCTTCTTTCTTTCACTCTGATTCAAGAAAAAAATATTTGTGTGATAATCAGAGTTTATANCTTGGTAAACATAAAAATCTTCTTTCTTTCACTCTGATTCAAGAAAAAAATATTTGTGTGATAATCAGAGTTTATACTGTATTATATAAATTTTGTCTCGAAATAAAGAAACATATGGATAAATTATATTTAAGAGTATGCATTGTAATAAGAAACTTTATACTCCATAGTAACTGCTTTTCGGATGCCTTTTGATAATTTTTGTGTAAAGATAAGAAAATAAGTTGTATTTAAAAACGAGAATGCCGCAAAACTGGTGATCGTATTAAAATTATTTCAAAAGGACAATTTCGAGAGAGAGAGAGAGAGAGAGAGCGAGAAAGAGAGTAAAAAGAGAGAGCGAGAAATACTAAATAAAATTCGCAAAGGACGTGGAACATTATATTACAAATTATTTTCTGCATAAGAAGTATCTATTATTGTCACTATGTGTATGTTATGTTTAATGTAAGATATTTTTTAATATAGGTATGAAGCAAATCGGAATTCGGTTACGGGCACAGCGATGTTATTTCGTGTTGCTGAAAATTTATTAGGACCTGCTTAAANATTGTATTATATAAATTTTGTCTCGAAATAAAGAAACATATGGATAAATTATATTTAAGAGTATGCATTGTAATAAGAAACTTTATACTCCATAGTTACTGCTTTTCGGATGCCTTTTGATAATTTTTGTGTAAAGATAAGAAAATAAGTTGTATTTAAAAACGAGAATGCCGCAAAAGTGGTGATCGTATTAAAATTATTTCAAAAGGACAATTTCGAGAGAGAGAGAGAGAGAGAGAGAGCGAGAAAGAGAGTAAAAAGAGAGAGCGAGAAATACTAAATAAAATTCGCAAAGGACGTGGAACATTATATTACAAATTATTTTCTGCATAAGAAGTATCTATTATTGTCACTATGTGTATGTTATGTTTAATGTAAGATATTTTTTAATATAGGTATGAAGCAAATCGGAATTCGGTTACGGGCACAGCGATGTTATTTCGTGTTGCTCAAAATTTATTAGGACCTGCTTAAAACGTGTTGTTCACGATTTCATAAGCTAGTTCAGAATGTTTTGTGAACAAAAACAATTTATAATTGAAAATTTACTAAATTAACGTAAACTGTGATAGTAGACACAATGTTATAACAGGAAAATTATATAATTTACTAGCAAATTGTGGACTTCAGAGCAGAACCGAGAGAACTGCCATATTTATGCCCCATCTAAAGACATCCGTAATAATATACCTTACAGAATTATATTTAATGACTCTTAAGCCCCTGGCATAATAGGCGGTTGGTGTTCGTGGTTGGTGTTGGTGGCTGTTGAATGACATGCCACGTGAGATGGCACAATTTACGGTTGGTGTTTGGTGTTGATATTTAGTGATTCGTCTTAAAATAATTTCAACTCGTGGTTGCNCTCTTAAGCCCCTGGCATAATAGGCGGTTGGTGTTCGTGGTTGGTGTTGGTGGCTGTTGAAGGACATGCCACGTGAGATGGCACAATTTACGGTTGGTGTTTGGTGTTGATATTTAGTGATTCGTCTTAAAATAATTTCAACTCGTGGTTGCTGATTGGTGTTGTTGCTGACTAGTGTCGTAGCGAGATGGAATACATTGAACTTCTACCGCCAACCAACCACTCCGAGCGCATTCTCTGGATTCCTAACGAGTGACAGAGAGAAATATTTGAAATGGCAGAAAATAATAGTGAGAATAAAAATATTAATATCAATAAGATAATACATGCTAATTGCTGAGCAACCAACTATATTTAATATTAAAAATGTTATGTGTAATAACATAACAGCAAAAGTAAATCATTCGATTATATTGTATTGGCAGTCTTTAATGAAGATTGGTTGACTACGGATTAATTTAAGTTAGTTATGTGAATATTATGTTTTTATAAAATTTAGTACTTTACTTATTATTTCTTGTTTCACTACTGTGTATGTTCACTGCTGGACATTGAAATCGCTACACCCATAAAATATCACCTATTTGAAATAAAATCAATACTACATACAGTATGAATTGCGCAATGCAAATTGTTAAAGTGCTGTCGCAGAAACGCCACTGCAACTCGTGATATAGGGGGCATTTGTGGCCAATTCCCAGTGCTTAAAAGGGTCACACGACAGTATGCGTATTAAGTGGCAAATCACGGCTTCATGATCGCGAAGAATTTTAGCACCCAGGACCATCTGAACGGAGCCGTATGGTAGGACTGCACGTAGCCGGATGGTCGGCTAATCTAAGCTGTGCAGTCACCACTGCGACACGATGTGTGCAGGCGTGAATACGTACAGGTTGTAAGTAACATAGAGTAGATACAATTCCAGCCATGCGCATTACAGATAGAGAAGATCGTCGTATCCGTCAACGTGCAGTAGCAGAACGTGGTCCTACATCCAGAGAGATTCTGCAGTTTGTGAGGACTGCACTGCGTTTGCCGGTTTCCACAAGAACTGTTCGTTGCCGTTTGAATGAGGCTGGCCTAGGTGCACGGCGTCCACTACGCAGTTTGCCTTTGACCTCTCGGCATCTACGGCACGCTGACGCCATCAATGGTGCCAGGAAAGCGGGCAACTTAATGATCTGGTTCGTGAACGCTATGCGTTCCGGTATGATATGCGGTGCAATCAGTTATAAATCCCTGTAACATCTCGTGATGTTTGAAGGCACGTAGACAGTACATCGACACGTTAATGAAGTTTAGTGCCATTTTTGCGCAGAATAGCCATTATTATCAGGCAGCAAAGTTATGCTCGTTCTCATAAAACTCGCATTACTCAACAGGCTCTACAAGACGTGGACACCATTCCTTGGCCTTCCAGGTCTCCAGATTTGTACACTATTGAATACGGATTGTATATGATTGGGCAACGTTTGTATCACCGCCAACCACCTTACTAAACACTGGCTGATCTACGTGTGCAGTTGCCTCAGGACACTATCCAACACCGGTTTGATGGAATGTCTCGTCGCATCGCAGCCTGTACAGCCGCGAGTGGAGGTTACACCCTATATTGAACGCGTGCCTTGCGGATGTTAAACAACGTGCCCTCTTTGAGTGAAATACTAATCACTACTCATTTATCAGCATGTAATCATTTAATGAAGTTCCACGTAAGGAATGATAATGTAGCGATTTCCATGTCTGACAGTGTATTTTCAAATTAAACGGTATGAATTAATCTGTTAAACAGCGCGTTTCTGCATGAATGTAAAGTTTTTGTCGAGTAAATAAATACAGTGAGTTTCATAATAAAAGCATTGCGATATAACAGATCCTCCATACTTAGTAAAAGCATTTAATTATTTGTACAATAAGTAATCCTGAATTTTCGCTCATCCGACATATTTTCTTTCGGTCACAAAATGTTTATCAAAATTCTAGTAAAAACATATTCTAAATGAAAATCATGAGAAAGACTACATTGTATGAATGGAGAAGACGTCGCCTCAACAAAACATAGGATATATCGAAATGCGGATATATATTTCTAGCCAAAAAGATGCAGTACACATTAGTCAACGGAAAATATTTGCATTAAATAATTTTGTTGGTATTATTTCTTATTACATACTTAATGGACAATAGACTATCCAATTACCATGCTCAATAAATTATAGCAATATGTTACAGATAAGCTGAATTATTTTAACTTAAAATAATAGGATAAGTCTCAGCTTCTCTGTCTCGGAGAATTTAACACAGCACCATTNGGCAATAGACTAGCCCAATTACCATGCTCAATAAATTATAGCAATATGTTACAGATCAGCTGAATTATTTTAACTTAAAATAATAGGATAAGTCTCAGCTTCTCTGTCTCGGAGAATTTAACACAGCACCATTTTACGTCTCCCAGCGAGTGTGATATTTAAATTCTTCGTTAACACAAAGTTGATAGATCAAAATTTTCAGTGCCATCTGCAACAAAAATTTACAAACGATATTGCTGGAACAAGAATAATGAAACAAAATTTTCATCCCAGAGCAGTAAATTAAAGTATCTGTTGAGGGTATAAAAGTGCTAAAATTTAAACGAGTCTGCTGTCCAGAGAAGAAAACAACTCGTTGCTCATATTTCGCATTGTCCGATATGACAGCATAGCTCTACGCTGACAATTGAATGGAACAACGGGGGAAGGTGCAAACATTTATATTGCTTATAAACAGTAGCGGCAATGTTATCAGGTTGTGTTCGTCAACAGAGGGGGAAATTGGCAGTGGGCGCAGCTCAAGTACTTCATTCGGCGCCCCGCCTCCGAAAAAGTGCGAGGGCGACAGGCATCAAAACAATATTCATGCTTTTGGCAGATTGGAATCGCCAAATGTGTTTGCTCCAGAGAACTCAGCCATTATGACGGGGTTACATGCCCAAACAAATATTTCTCATATTTACGTAAAGTCCACGTTACACCATTGTCGTTACCTTTCAGTGCATGTTTATTATTTACAACACGGGAGTTCTCAAAAACTTAAATATGCCGTTCATCTTTTGAGTATTCGAGAAAACATCTAAGTTCACCGTAATCTATAACGGTTAATTTTCCTTTCTGAAGTATTTAAGCGTTTTCCTTAAAAGATTTTTCATTGCGGAACTAATAAAAAAAAAAAGTTTTATATAAAAATGGTATGAAGCATTTCTTTTACATGATTTACCTTGAATGCATTCGTCCTGAGCCATTTTTACCNATTTTTTTATATAAAAATGGTATGAAGCATTTCTTTTACATGATTTACCTTGAATGCATTCGTCCTGAGCCATTTTTACCCTAAAGCTTGGTTAACAGTAGAAAAATTAAGCGTTTATGCGTTTTATGACGTATACAGAACTGAATGTGTGTTATCTCATGTGTTTGCTTCCAATTGAATTTATCAGGTTATTTGTGGTGTTGGGATTTCCTTAAACTTTACAATGAATAGTTATATTTTAAATCTTAAGTTAAATTTGCGTGGTGGCAACCAATTAGAGCACATCATTCAGTGTTGTTGGTGGGAAACTGTTCTTTACAGTAATGTAAACGTCAAAAATACTAATAAGTCATGAATGTGTGCATATTTATGATTAAGCTTCTCTGCTGGAAAATGTCAACTTTGAAGAATCGTGTGCTTAAATATGGTTGTGTTATACGACGTTAGGTTAAGGACAAAAGTAAACTGGACAGTCTTGTCACAATATTTCATTGGCTGGAATGAAGAACTATCAGGTGAATTGCGATTCGTAACTCCAGAAGACGTAGATACGCGTGAGAGAACTGTGGTTACTGCATAATTCTTATCGTAATATTTTTTGAATTGTAAACCCAGAATAACGCTTTAGCCTTAATTTTTTTCTAAGGCTATTTATTAGCTTTAAGACGTTTGCCTACGTTTAACCTTAAACTTTAACCTTTAAGTATTTAATTTTTCTGTACACCTAGCTTCAGTTTTTCCATAAAGATTGTATCCGAATACGTTAGGTAAGCTTAGTTTAGCTGAAATTGTGCTGTAGTGGGGACAAAATACAAAGAAAAAATCACTAAAAAATAATTGATACAAACGTTTTGCAATGTATACTAGCTAAGATACCTAAGTAAAATCAAACACTGAATGTCTATTTTACTGTAACGACGGGAAAAAATTATCTTAAAGGCAATGCCACGTACAGTTTCTAAGAGCTTCAACCAGCCATAACTCGAACATCCGTCAGCTTCGGAAAGTTGTTTCGGTATTCAATCATATATTTCCTTACTTAAGGTATCTGTAGAACTCAAGATAATTATTTTCAATACTCCAGGAAATTCATGAACACGNTTTTTCCATAAAGATTGTATCCGAATACGTTAGGTAAGCTTAGTTTAGCTGAAATTGTGCTGTAGTGGGGACAAAAAAAAAATTAAAAATCACTAAAATATAATTGATACAAACGTTTTGCAATGTATACTAGCCAAGATACCTAAGTAAATTCAAACACTGAATGTCTATTTTACTGTGACGACGGGAAAAAATTATCTTAAAGGCAATGCCACGTACAGTTTCTAGGAGCTTCAACCAGCTATAACTCGAACACCCGTCAGCTTCGGAAAGTTGTTTCGGTATTTATTAATATATTTCCTTACTTAAGGTATCTGTAGAACTCAAGATAATTATTTTCAATACTCCAGGAAATTCATGAACACGTNATATATTTCCTTACTTAAGGTATCTGTAGAACTCAAGATAATTATTTTCAATACTCCAGGAAATTCATGAACACGTAAAAGCTGCCTTTTATAAAGACGGTAGATTTAATGTAGTTGTCCGGTGGTTAATATGTGATTAACTCTGATGTGTTCCGATAGAGTCAATGTAATGATTTGATTAATTAGTGGTTTTTCTGCTAGACCAGTTCAGGAACTCCCTCGTTAAAAGGATGCAAGTGTTTCTCCCGGAATACGTGACTGTAATTAGAAGAATTTTGATTTAGGTCTGAACAGGGTATCAGCTAACTTGATGTATAATGTTGATCATTGTGTGCCAATTTGACGACTCATCTCTGAAACAGAATTTTAACTCCCATAATANACTTGATGTATAATGTTGATCATTGTGTGCCAATTTGACGACTCATCTCTGAAACAGAATTTTAACTCCCATAATATACGTATTGATTTGTCACTTCGAACGACTATGAATGTTACATATTGGAGAATTTATTTTCTTATGAATTAATATCACAGACTTTGAAAGTAACATTACTGCATTTCTTCATAAAACAAAAGCAAAATTCCNACTTGATGTATAATGTTGATCATTGTGTGCCAATTTGACGACTCATCTCTGAAACAGAATTTTAACTCCCATAATAGACGTATTGATTTGTCACTTCGAACGACTATGAATGTTACATATTGGAGAATTTCTTTTCTTATGAATTAATATCACAGACTTTGAAAGTAACATTACTGCATTTCTTCATAAAACAAAAGCAAAATTCCNCTTTTCTTATGAATTAATATCACAGACTTTGAAAGTAACATTACTGCATTTCTTCATAAAACAAAAGCAAAATTCCATCGTTCGCAAGATCTCCAGAAGAAAATTATAAATATACAAGCAGCGAATCTGGCCTTGAAGTAGTATTCACAGAAGGGCTGATAGCTCATATGCTGACTGACTGTATAACAGCCAGACCAGCGGTAGCAAATATTTGATGTGTGTCGTTACCAGCACTGTATGCCACAGAAAACTAAGTGATTCATGGATGTCATGAAGGAGTGAATGGAGAATACATTTTTCAATAATATAGTAAAGAACGGCCTTAAACGTCTGGAACGTTCCTTTAGATATCACTTTTACGATCTTAGCACCTGTCTTAATTATTCCTATTTTTACGATTAATCTTTTTCCTGTTTAGTAAAGGTTCTTCACGGTAAAGTGAGCACATTTTGAGGCAGTGCTTAAAAGATCCTTTGAGATTATTTGTATTCTATCGGCAATTGTTTACATAAAGATTGCCATATGACTAATAAACATAGTGTATATACACTTTTTTTCTCTCAAAAGTTAACGTCTGAGGTAACAATAAAATATAATGTTTTGGGCATTGCGCCCGTTTGAAAGGCCTTAGAAAGTGCTCACTTTACCTTGAATTGCCTTAAGTATTCAAATATGAGATGAGAGTTTATGCTAGCTGTCTTGGCATCAGGGTAACAGGAAGTTAACTGTATCGTTATAAACGATAGTCTGGAATGTGCACGCCTTTTTAAGGTACAACGCAAAATGGAATAGTCATGAACCTGCAAGCTATGATGGTGTGGGGTTTCTGTAGATTGATTAATTTAAAGTTGATAGCAATTTCAAGAATATGCTGGTCATCTGTATGGTTTATAAAGTGATTTACATGTCCGTTTAGAAGAAAAAAACATACAAATGCTTGAAATATACTGCTCAATTAAANAAAAAACATACAAATGCTTGAAATATACTGCTCAATTAAAGGTATACAAAACAACGAATACATATACAACAATTGCACTTACGGTATACACTTTATTTACGTAAGGCGGTGTACGTATCGAATAGCATCATTTTCTTAACTACGATTACGCAAGTGCTACAACTTTGTATTTGCCATCGTAATTTAAAATCGTGACTGAGGCACCGAAAATTAATGGCTCCATTCTACTCTCATGTGTTGTTGAGTATGACTCCTTACCTTTTATGTTACATACAATACCTGTATTGCACGTACATAAGTCATAAGCAGTTACGTTGCCACCATGAACTCGCAATAAACACGAATACCTATCAGATCATCTCAGCCAAGTTACGGCTCTGCATTATCAAATCGAAGTCCCGGGATACTTTTTTTTTTAGTCCGATTGCGCTAATAAATTACTAAGGACAACCAAACATCGGCTGTAGAAAAATTAAGCGCTTATTATGGTTTCGTTGATTCAGCCCAGGCATTAAACCGTTACCATCACAGCAGTATGTCGATCATGAGATAGTTGATTCTCTCCCTTAAAGAAGCTAAACTTGTAATAAAAACCCGCATATATTTCAGCCCAAGAAAAAAAAAAACAAGGCATTGAAGGGATTAACTACTTCTCCCCTTCCCCACAAACACACACACATATTCTTAAGTCTCGTCCCTCCAGGTCATTCGCCAACGAAAACATAAATATGTAGACAGGCTGAAGCAACAGGATTAACCTAAGTTTCTCAGAGATTAATACATCGCTGCAGGCTATCGATCGGCACAACAGTGTAGGTCAATATTTTTCCTTGGTGTATGACTACGTTGATTAAACAAAGGCCACCTGTTAATTGACCACAGCTTTCTTCTCCAATAGTATACGCTAGAAGCCGGTTTCGCCCTTTTTCAGAATAACTATTTTGTTACATTTTATTTTTTTTCTCCAAGCTGTTTATACTACAAAAGAGTTCAGTGCGGGATGTTATAACGATGACAGATGTTTTGTCTCATGCAATTGGCATCCGTGTTTTGGGATATTCAGTTAGCAAGGTTCATTACGTAGCAATATTTTGATTGTGACAAAATGTTTTGAGAAATACAGTAATGCTTTCGAGTAGCCAGTAAAGAGTAAAATGTCCAGGGCAAGTTTTTTTTTCACTGCGTATTTAGGCCAGCTTCATGACACGTCACATAACTCACAGCACGATACACGATGTTGTTTTATATTTTGAATTAGAGTGCTTTTACGTATTACTACTGAAGACAAAATTTCACTTATTACGTTATCAGCGTGAAACCGATAGTAAACGTGTAGCCATCAAGACCTTCCTTTTATAAAAGAGAACATGTGATTATCGAGTACGGCTGTTTAAATTATTTATATTAGGGATGTTTACAACCTGGTTCATGTCATTTATGTTAACAAAAAATTTCAGAATTCGGATATGGAAGTTCTACGTACAATTTTCCTTTAGGAAAATATTGTTCTTGGTTCACGGCCTTTGACCTTGAAATAGAGAAAACTCGGGTGGTTCGTATGTTCATCCATAAAAAACTTAACAAAAAATTAACTTTTTTTTCGATAAGAATTTTATCCTTTAAATCAATAGAAATGGGATAAAATGTTTTTTTTCCCCAAGGAATTATTGTTTTTAAAAATATTACAAATATTTATTCTCGAGNTTATTGTTTTTAAAAATATTACAACTATTTATTCTCGAAAATCATTTTGTGAAGTTACGAAATATTTATTTGGACTTAATACAATCATTGGCATATTTAGCATAACGAAGTAACGTATTCGGGAACATGAAATATATGTGACCCATTTTTGCTCTAAGATTAAAGTGCAACTATATTTTATGGGTAGATTTAAAAGGTCCCCATGCTAAGCTGTTAAAAGCCTTTTCAGTCTCGAAAAATATTTCCTAGAAATTATTATACACCTACCGAAAATATATAAATGAAATCTAAAATGTTCGTCTTTAATAGGAAAGTCATGACAAAATTTATTTAAAAAATTTGTATTTGTTGATAATAATTAATCTACACAAATGAAAGTAATTTATGAATGTTGTTATGTTTTCAGATTGTTTGTAAACGTTTAACGATCTATCGNTAATCTACACAAATGAAAGTAATTTATGAATGTTGTTATGTTTTCAGATTGTTTGTAAACGTTTAACGATCTATCGTAAGTATTATTTTAGTCTAATGTGCTCTCCGTTCGTAAAAACATTCAACCATACTTAACACGTTTACTTTGTAGTTGATTAAAGTTATGAGAATAAACATAATTCATAAATAAAGTCGCGTTTCTAGTGTTCTAAGAGCAACCAGATTGCTTAAAAAGTTGTAGAATCAGCCTGCATTATGATATATACACATATTATATTTCATATTTTTCTTCTCTTTTTCATAATTTCATATTCATTCGGAAATTTCCTGTTTTATGGGTGAGGCTCACATATAATTGTGCTCAAGCATTTTTTGGGGTTACAAGTCCTGTATAAAGTACCAAACATTGTTACTTTTATGCAGTTCTTGCTACAGACTTTTATTATAGGTATTTTTGTTAGAATTATTTAATGGTTTCGGAAAATGTTTTACTAAAAGTGTGTAAGAGAAACACATTATTTTTGTAAAACATTAAATCCAGGAGTTTTCAAAACAATTTAGATTGCTACAGATCGTGCAGGTACTAATCAATGTTTTTATATTGTGTTGGCACATTATGAGCAGGTGTTGACAGTTGGAACTGAGTTTGTGAGCATAATTAAACTTGAATTTAACTGAGCTTATAAACGCTGATTGAGCAGCAGTCTACATGGTGATTAGGTAAATATTAAAAGTTTATCTTTTATGTTTGTTACAAGACGAGCCAAACATTTTTTATATTTATTTTAACAAGTCTCCCAATTTTAATACACCATTAAACGTAAGCGATTTAAATAAATGGGGGGCTTTTAGGAGTTGCAGAATCGTTTCCTACATTCGAATAAGCTTCGATCAGGCTAGGTTAAAAATAAGTTCTTTCTGCGCGTCCTGCACTATACAGTACAGTGTAGCTGAAAACATTTTTNCGATCAGGATAGGTTAAAAATAAGTTCTTTCTGCGCGTCCTGCACTATACAGTACAGTGTAGCTGAAAACATTTTTGGTGGACAAAAAAAATTCGTTGCTGTATTTTGCATGGGTACAAGATTAGGAAACTTGAGATATTATTTATGATATCGGCCTATTGGAAGAAATTCGTTCCGGAAATATGCATACAGTTGTCGTTTATAAGTTACACAATTAAAAATAANTATCGGCCTATTGGAAGAAATTCGTTCCGGAAATATGCATACAGTTGTCGTTTATAAGTTACACAATTAAAAATAATAATTGATTGAAAACTGACTGTTATACACAATTATATTACTTAAACCATTCATAACGCTATTTAAAAACTTGCGAAATATTCTTCTTGTGAACCGATTATGATGAAACTGAATGTTTAACCACGTTCCTCAAATTTATAATTTTTAATTACATCTCATAACTTGTCGATACTTCTGAAAAGTTAAAATTGTTGGAACATTTCATAGTCAGTATAGATAGTCATACAAAAATAAATGTGAAATTCGTAAAATCTTTCAGCGTCATAACATTATAACCAACGTTATTTGGTCTTGATTCACTTTAGTCTTCTGTGTGAGCCATAATGCACATTAAAACAATCGATTCAAAAGATTGGCGTAGTTTACAGTTGGCTTACTACTTGTACCGGCTGAAGAGTTATACAGACTTTCAGGGATGTTAGAAAAACGCAGACATTAATTTGAAATGACGACTCCCGGTCTGGGAAAGACTCAGTAGAAATTTATAAGCCAGCATAGTTGTTTATAGATGACAGGAGTAGGGTATGCAAACTTCCCAATATGAAGCCTACAAACATCACAAACAGCTATGGAAAGTAAACGTCACAAATGCAGAATATGACGCGACGTGTATGTAAATACAATAATTGATTCACAGAGGCACAATTTGACCATAAGTGTACGAGATGAAACAAATACGCGGTCCATTCAAGTTAATTGCATCCTCAAGTGCGTCTTAAAATACCCGGCCACATGGTGATAACTTCCGACAGCAAAACTCTTCTTCTGTTNAATTGCATCCTCAAGTGCGTCTTAAAATACCCGGCCACATGGTGATAACTTCCGACAGCAAAACTCTTCTTCTGTTGAATTCTCATTAAAATGTATTCTGACGAGAAGAGCAACTCTCTTCTTGTTTAATTGGCAGTGGAAGTGGTGTCCTTCATCTGCGAAATGCAGTGATCGTTTGAATTAATTTATATTTTTTATAATAATCACGAGAAAAAATACAGGTAGTACGATTTGGAGAGTGAGGTGTCTCTGTGGCAGCTCTCATGCCTAACCAACCCTGAGCTTCTTTCTAAAACACGTAACACAACTGCATGCCTTACCTAGCATTCAGAATCACGACTCTTCCCACTGCAAGCCGGAATCCCAACCAACTACGCCATGGAGTTCAAGAATGTCATACTCAGAAAATACTTCCACAAAACGTTAGCGATTTCTACTTAAAAAATATACACTACATATTAAATTATTAAAATAGACTATGCAAATCATTTTGTGGTAGTAAGCAGTTGTTATGTGGGAACTTGCTACAGATTAAGTTCACCAATGGCAATGGGAAATTTTTAGGTTGGCAGGGCGCAGGCTGAGACCTAAGTCAGTGAATATGGTCCACTTTTTGAAACGATTCCTGGAGAGCCGTGGAGAAAAGGAAAAAAAAAGCCTTTGGGATATTTCCGCTTTGTTAAAGTTTTTAATTGCAATGTGAACAATTTTGTTTTGGGCCATTTTTTTCTTTCATTCATCTGTTAACTTGATACAAAAATTTCCTGCAAAAACATGTCGTGAAATTTTGCTAGATTTTTTAATGCTGGGGTTACGGTGGCTGAGCGGCTAGCCTGCTAGCCTCCCACCAAGGCGAACCAAGCTCAAACCCCCGCCGGGTCACTCCCGGATTTTCGCATGTGGGAATCGTGCTGGACGATACCGCTGGTCGGCGGGTTTTCTCGTGGATCTCCCGTTTCCCCCACCCTTCATTCTTGTGCTGCTCCATACTCACCCCAATCACCCTCATCGTCTCTCAACACCTCGCTGTTAAGAGCCACCCAATTCTCTTCACTCACAATTAAGGAAGCTACTGTAGTCTTTTCCCTGTTTCTCAGGATGTTTTAAAACGAAACATTTTTAAAATTACCCTATGAGTAACATGTCAAGCTATTTTTTAAAAATAACTTGTGTATATGTATCGTATTCTTGAAGAAATAAAACTTTATTTAAGTATCTTCTATACTTGAATACGAATTGAAAACACGAGAGCAGCAATGTTTTGGCAACGGCTGGTAAAAAATTATTCACAGTTAAAATATTGTTTTAACCTAGTTTTTTGATATTCTATTTGTAAATTAAACGTTGCCTATTGATATATTAAAAAATTTAGGTAGCACTGTAGGAAGCATGTCATTGTCACAGTTTAAAATTTTATTAGCGCAAATTACGGCGCGTAGGTCCTAGTGACATAGTGTTTTTTTTTTCGTCCGAGGAAGAAATTTGAATAGGTGGAGCAGAGCTTGTCGCTGTCTCTTTTTCTCTCAGTCTCGGGAAGTTTCGGACCGCTAGTAGTAGCAGGAAAATTAGGTTTTAAATTTTTGTATATTTCATACTTATTACAGATAAAAAAATATTTTTTAAATTTGTAATTTACAACTGAAACAAGATTTAATCGTTTGAATACGTATTATAATATATTTATATGTGATGGCAGGACGGTTAAAAATCTGAATTTGGCAGAAGGGTTGACTGGCGACATGACATGGCGTGTTGCTGAACGAAGCGTTAATTTCTCTTCTTGAGAAAAATTCGTAAAATTACCACATCAAGTTTGTACAAGTTGTGTTTTGTAAACCTACCTAGGCAAGTTAAACCTGCCTAGGCAAGTAATGATGATGTGATAAATCTGTTTTTCCATGACAAGAATAAATATACTCTAACATGCGTCGTGACCGGTGTATGTGAAAAAATATTGTTGCCATTACGGTACGTTGGGCCAATGAGTGTGTGTGTGTGTGTGTGTGATTGCAAATTTTGGACTTGTGAAATTGATACGTTTTAAGCGTGAACTGTTTTTATGACGAAATTAGTTTGTTGAAAGTAAATTCTGTTTATTTATCACAACATTGTAACTGTGCCCTAGGTGTTTGAAACACATTTGTGTAACGTGCTTCGTTTATGCGATTCGAATGTTTGCCACAATCCCAGTAAAACCCAGCCACATGCATGTAAAAAAAAAACCTAGGCAACAGTAAGTACCAATGCATAGAAATATGAGCGGAATAAAAGTTACGGTATGTCTAGTTGTGTGCAAGTTCACCACTATTTTTTCAGTTGGTCACTACTGCGTACAAAAACAAGCGACACGAGTTGCGTGCTTTAATTAATTGGGTAGTAACCGTGAATGGCCTATAGTGAGGCTGCCAAAAAAAAAATGAATTAAGAAGTGTGTGGGTAGAAATGCTATGTTATACACCACCAAAAAAATTATGGGGAGCGGCTATGTACACCTACACCCACTGTTCCTGCGCCCTTGAAGCACACTGGTCTCGATGGTGTAGCGGATAGAGTGCTTGATTCCCACCAAGGCGAACTAGGTTCGATTTCTGGCTGGGCCAATCACGGATTTTCACACGTGGGTATCGTGACGGACGATGCCGTTGGTATGCGTGTTTACTCGAGGATCTCCCGTTTCCCCCGTCCTTGCATTCAGACGCTGCTCCATAGACACCTCGTTTCACCCTCATCGGCTCACAAGACCCCGATGTTAAGATCCGCCCAAATCTCTTCACTTAATTCCACTAATACAAGGAGTGAGTGCCCACATATTATTTTCCAGAGTAACTCGGAGCGTTTTTTTTTGTTCTGAGACAGTGCTGAAACAAAACTCGAAGTAAAATAAAACTGCTGTGAACACTGTTGTTTGTTGCTCGCTGGGTAGTTGACTAGCTAATGGTCCGCGGATCAGCCGCGAAGTTAGTTTGCTGCGATGAGCCGCGCGGCGTTTCTACGTCTCGGCGGCCGCGAGCGGCATTGTTCGTGTGTGCGCCGCTGCTGTGGCACAATGGCATATCGTCGTCCGCGCCTCGAGCCCTCACTTGCGCCGCTCATGGCGAAGTATTCCCCTCCTTCCTCGGGAAGTCGGGCGAACACGCGGTATCGGTCGAGCGCCTTTCCCTCGGCAGCGCGAACAATGGGCGGGCTTCTCCCGCGGGATTGCCTCATGTGCGCGCTCTCCCGAACAAAGAAGAAAGCGCGCGCCTGCCCTACCTGGCCGGGGAGTCTCAGAGACCTGGCTGGCCACTCCTCCAACCCCGGGGCTCGCTAGTGGAAAAACAAGCCGCATTTTAACAACGCGGAAGTTGGAACTCATCTGGAACACCACAAGATACCCATTTCCGTAGCAGTTTTCTTACCCAATTAGTAAAAGTCAGCTTGTGTCAGCTCTGCTGTCACTCCTGACAACTAATTCAGTTTTCTTTTAAGTTTTCAGGATCCACTAGGGATTCGGGGGGGGGGGGCACAGTCGCGCTCTCCCCCCTCACCACAGTGATGTTCCACATCACTCTGGTTAAACCAGCGCAAATTAAGAAAATATCCCAGCCACCTCTCTACTAGCTTCTCCTCTCCCAATAATAAAGAGCATGGTACCCCCACCTATCTTTCTCCTGTAGCATTTTCTCATAATGCATGTAACAATTTATAATTCTTTCCTGCCGAAAGGGTTTTTACGGTTTCTGTGCCGATTTTTCCTTTTCTCTTCTAGATGTAGTTAGTTAACTATAAGTACATTAGGGAGGTTTCTCATGGCCAAACTCGGCCATGGGAAACCCAATCCCTCTTTGCCACGATGCGCGTCTCCTTGCATGTTTTTTTCCTACCCTTGTAAGCGTAAGGGGTTAGCCCTGAGACGCAATAATCCCCTTCCTACCGCGGACTAATACATAACACTTAGTTTTAGGGTAGGTTAGAAAAAAAAACTACTTTCTTACCCATTTTCTGCTAGTCTGTGCAGGTTACAATACAGCCCCCTCCGGAGGGGTCTGGCTCCTGGTATAACAGTTTTCGTACCCATGGGCATACCCGGAAAGGTAATATAACGTGTTCTAAATTTCTGCTATACCCACGGAGCCGCGACAGACAATATGGCGGACATCTATGTAACAACCTCAAGCCGTATATGTCCGTTTACTAAAAGATTACGGGTACTATAAAACGTATTTATGTACAAAATGAAGCTTAATCTACGTGTACGTAACGAAAAACGTTTCAATTTACTCCCACGGTCATAATAAAACAATAAACACAACTTAAAAAAATACGTGATAACTTTGGATTCTCGTGATGTGTATACCTTTTTACATAACTTTGATTTGCGTGTGTAGCTCAGTGGGTTGGTGCGCGGGTCTGAACGGTATAGTTTTAGGTTTTAGAGTTGAAACAACTGCGGTGTAAGGAATTTTTTTTAAATGTGATCGAGTATAGCTGCTTATAATTTATGTTATTCTTTGAAAACGTTTATTTATATAATATATTTGTCTATAAGTAATAAAACGCAAGTAAATACACAGTGCAATCGGCTGTCTGTGGTTAGTTTCTAAAGTAGAAAATTTTAGCTGTGTAGCATGAGTAATATTAACAGACACACATAAAAGCCTTATCTTTAGTATTGTGAAATTTTTGCGTTCTTTTAGCCTTCTAACGGTAAAAGCATGTTTTATTTCGGAAAGCACAACATTTATTACAATGCTTGTTAAAGATAAAAATTTAAATAATTTAATTATATTTTATGTAGTCGAGTAAATGTCCGTTGTACATAAATGTGAATACAGTGCCTTGTGTTTTATACGTAAAAAGTGCCGTTACTCACATCATTTTCCATACATGTGTAGTACTCGTCCTCAGAGAGTTGAATAAAACAGTCTTCAGAAAAAAAAAACAATCTTCGTACTTTTGGATGTAGCACAAAGCACCTACATATACTATTTGATTGCATTTGTACCCCTGCCAACTGCGGAATGCCTGCCATTTGCGAGTTGTTTTGTCTGCCATTTACCATTTTCGGTTAGCACTTAAGGTTACGTTTTGGTATGAACTGATGCATTATTTTTTCTCTTCTGCTATAGAAATTTTATGCCTTCCGTTATGCCCTTGGGTGTAACATAAGGTAGCAGAAAGTGGCTAATTGTGTAGGGGCGGCTTTACTGCCAACAGTGTATAGTCTATTCGCGATTTCTTTACACGTTTTGAATCTTACCTTATAAAAATCACACAATTTATGTGTATGGTTATTTTCTAAATATGCCACTTATCACCATCTTTTAGTACTTCTGTTAAAGTAAAATTTCTTTATTTTTTAATTTAATATAATTTTAAACTTATATTTTATTTATAAATAATAATATTTCACTTACAAATTTATATGAATAAAAACAGCGAGAAAACCGGTTTGTTAGTAATGCCTGGTAAGGAATAGTTCTTACGCAAAATATTATTACACTGAGTGTGCACGAATACGGTGCACAGTCCCTTTGGTGTAATTTTGTAGACTTGGTTAAACTTTGTTTGTACGAGGCGGAAGAATATCATGGAAGTAGAACTTTAGCAGGGGTTCAGAACAGTTGGAATTATTCGTGTATGGATTATATCGTGTTAACGCTACATTAAAGTTATTGTGGACCTAATGGCTAGCATGGAGAATTAAGTTGATAAGAACATGTAATTTGTACCCCAAAAAATTGTTTCGGAGGATTTTATGCCAAACGCCTATCCTGCCAAACACATTTTCGGCCAAAAGTCTGTTCTGTCAAACACCAGTTCTGCCAAATGGCTATCGGCCAAACGCCCGAGGGCTGGACTAAATGGCTGTTAGGAAGATAAATGAAATTTATATCGAATGCCTGCTAGGCTAAATGACTTATCGATAAAAGGCAAGTTCTGCCAAAAGTCTGTTCTGCCAAGTGACTGGGAAAATTACTATTTGGCCGAGTGACTGTTTGGACGAATGACTGTTCGGCTAAATGTATGTTAGCAAAATACTGTACCGATATTAAAAGTCCAGCAGATAGAGTGACAGATTTATGAAATCTGTAGTTCCACAAGCTCTACATAATTATTGTACGTTTAATAGTCCTACATTTGATACTCGTAGTATATTCTTCCAGCACACCAAATCTGGTCAATTTTAGTCAAATTATAAGGTAGATATAACAAATTAACCTTAAAATATTTACATGGTCACCATTTTAAATATAAGTGTCTTATCAATTTAAATTATCTGAATTAGCATGGCCTATATTAATATTACTTATGTGCCAAATTTGACAAAAATCGGCTGTGTAGTTCCCGAAATACACATTAAAAAGTTTATTTTTTTATATTTCACTATTTTCCAAAATGCCCAACTAACAACACGGCCACTTGCGAATTCACGTAATGCACTGTAACTGTACCAAATTTGGATTAAATTTCTTATATGGTTCCCGATATACAACGTAATGCCCTAAATATTTTAATTGAAAATAAGTAACCTGCATGATTGAAAACTACAAAAGTCGTATGTACTTGCTAAATACTATATGAGGATCGATTTTGGTGAAATTCAGTTTACATGATTAAAAGGTTCTGGGGGGGGGGGGGGATACATGTTCTGCTGCAAATCGTTTTAATATACCATTAAATGAAATGTACAAATGAAATAGTTTCAAGAACTGCCTGAGCATGAAAATGTTACTTTTAGTTTATTTTAATTCACTTCTTCTGCGTAGGAGGTGCATTATATATTTTAAGACAATTGACTCTTTTCACTCAGTATACCAATGCAGCTTGGTTCTGTAGATACAGAGCGGACAACAAATTTTAGATTCTGAAATGACCTTGTACATAATTTTTGAAACGTTTTCTCTATAGTCATGCAATGAGAACTGTACTTCTTTTCAAGTTACACAAAGATTTTATTTGTGGTGACATGATTATTATATCTGCGGTGAGTGGTCAGAATAGTGTTAAGATCGTATAAGTGATATAAAAAAGCGATAAATAATAACTACAAAATAAATTAAATCTTACTCTATTTAGTTTGAGTAGTTTGAGGTGCCATCCGTGGAAATATATTTCAATTAAGTAGACCAAACCATACTGTACATGCATAAACTTTGGTACACTGTAATTTTAAAGCAAACACTCAAAAGTCTTTCACCGGCTGTAACTGAAGGTGTTAAGTTCTTAGTTAACGAAGAGATTGCTATACTCTTTCACGGATCTGACTATTTTTTGATTCGAACTAAATTACGCGCAACTGCTATACCTTTGGTAGTAATGCAGGGTACTTGACGTCTCGCTGACAGCATTATCATTAGATATGGAACCAGAAACAAACGCAACAATAGTGAGACAATTAAAAATACAACGTGCTTCACCCGCGACTCTAACTCGGAACACTTCGTACCATAAGCTAACATGCAATCAACTGCATTACGAAGGTAGGATTCGAAACTTCGGGTGTAATCAGTGAGCAACTTAAAACACCTAAATTTACATGGGCTTCCGTAGCGCTACTTGTGGGAAGAATTTGGTGGAAATAAGCTGATTGGTTCACAAAATATGGCATAAAACTTTGTATTATTTGGTGCTATCTTATAAAATTGCCTGATAAATATGTTCTTTAAACGATTCTTCTAATAGATACTGTTAACATAGAAATATCATTAAATTTGGTTAAACTGTTTAATATACTGTATATGATACGCTTATCTAAATTACTTAAATGGCCGCCATTTTGAAAATCAGTGTCTAACCCCACTTAAATCAGCTAACACAACGTTGCCTTGTGTACCACTACATGTGTCTGAAATCTAGTGTAAATTAGTAGAATGGTTACGGGAATATGAAAAAAAAATTTCTATTTTCTCTCCTGGCACTATTTTACGAAAGAGATGGCAAAAGAGTATGAATTTACGCATGATTGATGCTTTTCATGAATACTGTTATTGAACACAATGTTGAATTATTTAATAGATATAACATACTAATCTAAATCATTTATATAAATGTCATTCTAAAAAAAAAGGCCTGTCACACCTAAAACATGTAAGTTTACATGCAGTCCTGCAGCTCTAGTTACGTGTAAAATACGGGGAAAATTGTTTAATTGGTCCCCGAGATATGGCATTAACTATCCATTTTTCTTTCACTTGACGATATTCGTAAATAGAGGACCAAAATGTTATGTATTGGTATATTAGAAGATAGTAGATAATACTGGCAATATAAAAAGTTAATTTTTAATCGGTTATATATTCGTAGATATAGGATACTAAGATAAAATGTTTTTATAGCCACAGTTCTGGAAATAAGTGTTCAGCTGACTTAAAACATAAAAATTAACATGGTCCATCATAAAACATCTTCGCCAAATTTGGTAGGAAACTGTAGGCTTTTCACGAATATTATAATATGAAAAAAAATTTATATAACGATATCTTACAAAATGGCGGACAAAAGATACTTTGTGTAGATGAACTCTATGGCTGTAGTATAAACTGGCAGCATACAATGTTAAGTTGGAATTGATTCGTAGTTTTAAACGATATTGTATACTAAAATAAAATGTTTGTATTGCCAGCATTTAGAAAGTTGAGTGTCTGACCCACCTAGAACCCACCAATTTACATCACTTACTGCAGTTATTTTTGTTGACCAAATATGTTAGGAATCGGTTAACCGTTTCCAAAAATATCATCAAAAAAGTTTTATTTCAGGTTTTGCTATCTTACAAATTGGGGGACAAAAAGGCTCCATGCAGTAACATTTGACAGTTGTTATATATACTGTCAGCATACAAGGTTATGTTGGGATTGATCACATGTTTTGGACGATATAGCATAGCAAGGTAAAATGACTGTGTCTGACAAGTGTCTGACCCAATTTAAGTATACTAGTATACATTTGCCACAGTACTATGTGTTTGTAAAATTCGGTAGTTATCGGGTTATTATTTCTCTAGATATGACATAAAAACCTCGTTTGTTCATGTGGCGCTATTTTACAAAATGGGGAACAAAAGTAACTATTTGTTGGTTTATATGATCCATGTAACAAATACTTTCAGCATACAAAATATGGTCGAAATTGGTCGAACGGTATGGTAGATATACCAAATAAACCAAAAATAATTGCATGGTGACATGTTGAAAATAAATGCCTTTTCAATTTAAATCCCTTGTGTTCACATTACCATCCATAGTATTGCTTNTTATTTCTCTAGATATGACATAAAAACCTCGTTTGTTCATGTGGCGCTATTTTACAAAATGGGGAACAAAAGTAACAATTTGTTGGTTTATATGATGCATGTAACAAATACTTTCAGCATACAAAATATGGTCGAAATTGGTCGAACGGTATGGTAGATATACCAAATAAACCAAAAATAATTGTATGGTGACATGTTGAAAATAAATGCCTTTTCAATTTAAATCCCTTGTGTTCACATTACCATCCATAGTATTGCTTACGTGCCATATTTGGCAATAATTGGCTGAGCCGTTTTCGAGATAAAATATAAAAGCTTTATTTTTACGTGTGGCTCAATCTTCCAAAATTGCAGAAAATAAAGATTCATCTCTAAATTCAATGCTTACAGGATGCACTGCCAACATACAAAATTTGGTTGAAATTAATTTAATGATTTCTGAAATATGACACAGCATCCAACATTTTTGAATGGCTGCAATTTTTAAAGTAAATCTCGATGTTTTCTAAAATTATAAAAGTCGGATTTGGTGAAATTCGGTTAACGCATTCGAAAGTTTTTTTGTGGAGGAGTGACACATGCGCGGACACACATACACCGATATACACAGAGAAGTAATTGATCTCATGAGCCTTTTTTTCCTTAGGAAAGTAGGCCAAAATGTTATAGACTGCCATCTGTAGATGCAGTGAGAATCGGTTGCGAAGATACTAGGAAATTTCAGGAGACATCTATCAACCCGACATGCTAAAGAAGTTATCAATTCTGGTTTCTAACGCACACTATGCAGTATAATCAGCCAGGTTGCCAAGTTGTGTTCTATTAGGGTCTGTTATTTTATGTGTATAATATGCAATACAAATTGTAGCAATTAGAGAATAATTTGCAACTTGCACTCATTAAGTTAATTAATTCGTAATGTTTTAATGTAAATTTGGAACATCTTTTTAATGGTCTCTTTCCTATATGGCAATGGCATTAAAAAGCTTGGTATTCCAGGTGACACTATCTTATGAAGTGGTGAACAAAATGTACGAATAGTTTATTTATATATTCAGTAAGCATTGACAGCATACAAAATTGGTTCAGATCAGACAAATTGATAGGTTAGTAGAGGATGCATAAATTGTATAATATAGGGGGAGGGAGGAAGTTAGAAAATTTCACGAATATATAGATATTTTTGTTAATTTTCTAATACGATCCCAAAAATAAACATCTTTCAATATTAAGTCAGAAGTATTAAAATTTTATCTTATCCTCTTTGCATCATTTTAATGTTTTAATTACACCACCTAATTATGCATAATTTTGTTCTCGAAATGTAATGTACATTATTTTATTTGGGGTTCGTTAATTCATTTTAATTATTTACACAAATTTTCTGTGCCTACATGCTGATTTAAAATTCTACTAACGTTATTGGTAGATATCTTATGCTCCAATTTTTATTTGTGTTAATGTCAGTTATGAAGTGTATTATCATGCTAATGCAATATTAATTTCCTTGATATTAAATTGTCCCCATGTTTCTCGTCATAAGTCATTATTCAGCATATAATAAAGCATTTTATTCAATAACTTTATTCTAGTGTCTCGTATTTCTTTAATTTTTTTTTAAATTTAAGAAATTATTATTATTTTTCCTCACGCCCGTATGTTTGTAATTTCAATGTAATTAATTATTAAGAAAAATTTTTTATTCTTAATTTTGCCATTGTTTCGAAAAATAAAAGTTAAACATCACAATCGCATTAGGGTTGAGATAAGNTTTTTTTATTCTTAATTTTGCCATTGTTTCGAAAAATAAAAGTTAAACATCACAATCGCATTAGGGTTGAGATAAGAGATTTAGGTGGCTCTTAACAATCGCATAAGGATTTTGTGTACTCTTTAATTTACTTTAAGTCATCAAAGTCTCCTAATATTTGACACAATAGTTGTTTGATATAGTAATTTGCGGAAGTTTGCTATCGTTGGGCCATTTAAGCAAAATGTCCAAATTTACATCAAATGTACTATCATTTCCAGTTATTTTTAGGCAAATAATAACCTTACTTATTTATGACTGTATATAAAGGGAAGTCAAAGGGATTTAAGGTTAACGAGATATTTAAAATACATTAATAAGTGTGAACGAAGGAAACCAGTCTCCTTCAATGGGCCAGGCGTNTTCGGTTAACGCATTCGAAAGTTTTTTTGTGGAGGAGTGACACATGCGCGGACACACATACACCGATATACACAGATAAGTAATTGATCTCATGAGCCTTTTTTTCCTTAGGAAAGTAGGCTAAAATGTTATAGACTGCCATCTGTAGATGCAGTGGGAATCGGTTGCGAAGATACTAGGAAATTTCAGGAGACATCTGTCAACCCGACATGCTAAAGAAGTTATCAATTCTGGTTTCTAACGCACACTATGCAGTATAATCAGCCAGGTTGCCAAGTTGTGTTCTATTAGGGTCTGTTATTTTATGTGTATAATATGCAATACAAATTGTAGCAATTAGAGAATAANGCCAAGTTGTGTTCTATTAGGGTCTGTTATTTTATGTGTATAATATGCAATACAAATTGTAGCAATTAGAGAATAATTTGCAACTTGCACTCATTAAGTTAATTAATTCGTAATGTTTTAATGTAAATTTGGAACATCTTTTTAATGGTCTCTTTCCTATATGGCAATGGCATTAAAAAGCTTGGTATTCCAGGTGACACTATCTTATGAAGTGGTGAACAAAATGTACGAATAGTTTATTTATATATTCAGTAAGCATTGACAGCATACAAAATTGGTTCAGATCAGACAAATTGATAGGTTAGTAGAGGATGCATAAATTGTATAATATAGGGGGAGGGGGGAAGTTAGAAAATTTCACGAATATATAGATATTTTTGTTAATTTTCTAATACGATCCCAAAAATAAACATCTTTCAATATTAAGTCAGAAGTANCGAATATATAGATATTTTTGTTAATTTTCTAATACGATCCCAAAAATAAACATCTTTCAATATTAAGTCAGAAGTAATAAAATTTTATCTTATCCTCTTTGCATCATTTTAATGTTTTAATTACACCACCTAATTATGCATAATTTTGTTCTCGAAATGTAATGTACATTATTTTATTTGGGGTTCGTTAATTCATTTTAATTATTTACACAAATTTTCTGTGCCTACATGCTGATTTAAAATTCTACTAACGTTATTGGTAGATATCTTATGCTCCAATTTTTATTTGTGTTAATGTCAGTTATGAAGTGTATTATCATGCTAATGCAATATTAATTTCCTTGATATTAAATTGTCCCCATGTTTCTCGTCATAAGTCATTATTCAGCATATAATAAAGCATTTTATTCAATAACTTTATTCTAGTGTCTCGTATTTCTTTCATTTTTTTGTTATTTAAGAAATGATTATTATTTTTCCTCACGCCCGTCTGTTTGTAATTTCAATGTAATTAATTATTAAGAAAATTTTTTTATTCTTAATTTTGCCATTGTTTCGAAAAATAAAAGTTAAACATCACAATCGCATTAGGGTTGAGATAAGAGATTTAGGTGGCTCTTAACAATCGCATAAGGATTTTGTGTACTCTTTAATTTACTTTAAGTCATCAAAGTCTCCTAATATTTGACACAATAGTTGTTTGATATAGTAATTTGCGGAAGTTTGCTATCGTTGGGCCATTTAAGCAAAATGTCCAAATTTACATCAAATGTACTATCATTTCCAGTTATTTTTAGGCAAATAATAACCTTACTTATTTATGACTGTATATAAAGGGAAGTCAAAGGGATTTAAGGTTAACGAGATATTTAAAATACATTAATAAGTGTGAACGAAGGAAACCAGTCTCCTTCAATGGGCCAGGCGTCTGCCATGTTTGGATCATGCTGATTTCCCTGAAGTAGGATTTCGGAGACATCTCTTCTTGGTTGCATGTTGTTTCTCAGAATTTTTTCTGGCTTCTAATGTCTTCAAGTTACTGTTTGTAGGGACTGCTTGTTATTACTATCGCTTTTTGTGCATTTTTATTCGATCCTCGTCCAGGAGAAATTCTCTCTGGGAACGGAGAGATTGTACCTAAGGTAGCATGCACTTTCGATGCCAGTATTTTACCCAATGGAAGTGATTCTACATCATCGGTACTGAAGGATGACAGCGCTTCTTTAGCTGCAACTTCTTCAACAAGTGTGGACTTAATTTGTCTACTGCCTGAAGCAACTGTTTGTAGTTCTTCCAAGACGAGGATGGCATCTGTTTCAAATTGCATTGCTGCTACAAAATAGCAGTCTTGAAACATGTTCCTACTGATTCGCCAAACTCCTGTTTTCGCACACTTATTTATTACAGTCCCTGTTGTTGCAGCTTGCACAAATGCTTTACCGAATAATCAAGCTATGTGAAACTGAGTGACAACTTCAGGTTTAGCTTCTCTTCGCTTTTGGCGAATACATTTTTCTATTGCATTAATTTAATAGCTATTGTCCGACTCATATAACTTGGCAAGATTATGACAGCCAGTGAGTGGCAACTTGACGTACTCGTATATGAAACAAACAAAGTGTTATTTACAAAATCCTGTATCAGCTGATGCACGAACCAACAAAAGTAAATATTATGTTGGCTATCCTGAGTACACTGCCGACGCACATCAGACAAGCAGAAAANTGCACGAACCAACAAAAGTAAATATTATGTTGGCTATCCTGAGTACACTGCCGACGCACATCAGACAAGCAGAAAAAACGCGATAAGAAAGAGTTCCTAGATTAATTAATACATTTTATTTTACATGGTCACAAAACAGCTATTGTTAGAGTNTACGCGATAAGAAAGAGTTCCTAGATTAATTAATACATTTTATTTTACATGGTCACAAAACAGCTATTGTTAGAGTTATAAACTAAAATTCGTGATAAAGTAGTAATGCATAGAGGTTTTCAAAATGAAATGCACAATAAAACTATATATATCCAAATGAAACACAACTTCAAAACCTTNTAATGCATAGAGGTTTTCAAAATGAAATGCACAATAAAACTATATATATCCAAATGAAACACAACTTCAAAACCTTGAGGGTTCTTTTCACGTCGTATCCGCACTCTCCATCCATGCTTTCCATGCGTGCTTGATATTAGTTCCAGTAGCATACAGAAATATAGCATGGTATTGTTGAATTATTTTTTCTAATAATTTGACGATATATATTTCAAATTCGTGTCGTTTCGAGCCAGTAAAAAAAAAAGGTCAACTTTTAAAAAGGCGCGATCAAGAGGCAGGCCAACGTGCTGCTATCTGTTGAGTAACACTTTCGGCTCACAACTCGCCCTGCCAGGCCATGCGTGCCATCCATCCGCTCTTTCCCGAAGCATTACCAACCACAAAAAAAAATAGAGTTTGTGTGTAAAATAACAAATTTACGAACATATACGAGTACCAATAGTTTTATTTTTCCGCGAGCACTCCATAATTTTTAAAGTAACGTGTATTTCGTGTAACTACAGCGATTTTGATTACTAGAGATTCTATTGGGCCGGTAATCGTTCGTATACGTCCATTACACGCCATGTTGCTCTCCCGCAAACCCATTTCATTGTTTCCGTGTTGTTACTATATTGTTTCAATAAAACGAAGAAAGTGGGATGCGCGTGAATAGTTTTAAAGCAATTCTTACGTTATTTCACGCCACATTTCCAACTCGAACTGTTTAGTATCAGTAATAGCAGAATTACTGCTTTGCAATAGTCGTTGGTGAATAAAAGTGCGTTGTCTATCTATCCCAAAATAATTGTTTCGACCTTGAGCGTACGAGTTAGCATTTTCGGCCATTGGCCCAATAATGGAAACTGGGTATGGCTTATTGAAGGCAACTCGTACTGCCTTGCTTAACNTAATGCATAGAGGTTTTCAAAATGAAATGCACAATAAAACTATATATATCCAAATGAAACACAACTTCAAAACCTTAAGGGTTCTTTTCACGTCGTATCCGCACTCTCCATCCATGCTTTCCATGCGTGCTTGATATTAATTCCAGTAGCATACAGAAATATAGCATGGTATTGTTGAATTATTTTTTCTAATAATTTGACGAAATATATTTCAAATTCGTGTCGTTTCGAGCCAGTAAAAAAAAAAGGTCAACTTTTAAAAAGGCGCGATCAAGAGGCAGGCCAACGTGCTGCTATCTGTTGAGTAACACTTTCGGCTCACAACTCGCCCTGCCAGGCCATGCGTGCCATCCATCCGCTCTTTCCCGAAGCATTACCAACCACAAAAAAAAATAGAGTTTGTGTGTAAAATAACAAATTTACGAACATATACGAGTACCAATAGTTTTATTTTTCCGCGAGCACTCCATAATTTTTAAAGTAACGTGTATTTCGTGTAACTACAGCGATTTTGATTACTAGAGATTCTATTGGGCCGGTACGTATACGTCCATTACACGCCATGTTGCTCTCCCNACGTATACGTCCATTACACGCCATGTTGCTCTCCCGCAAACCCATTTTATTGTTTCCGTATTGTTACTATATTGTTTCAATAAAACGAAGAAAGTGGGATGCGCGTGAATAGTTTTAAAGCAATTCTTACGTTATTTCACGCCACATTTACAACTCGAACGGTTTAGTATCAGTAATAGCAGAATTACTGCTTTGCAATAGTCGTTGGTGAATAAAAGTGCGTTGTCTATCTATCCCAAAATAATTGTTTCGACCTTGAGCGTACGAGTTGGCATTTTCGGCCATTGGCCCAATAATGGAAACTGGGTATGGCTTATTGAAGGCAACTCGTACTGCCTTGCTTAACNAGCATTTTCGGCCATTGGCCCAATAATGGAAACTGGGTATGGCTTATTGAAGGCAACTCGTACTGCCTTGCTTAACACAGCCATATTTCCGTTTATTTAATGTGCATATTTAATCGCTATACCTGAATATAACGGCAATGAATCATGCTTTCAGCGAATGATAGCGAACATTGAAACATAAATTAACATATCACTTATAAAGTTACCTCCGCTTACACGTTCTTCGCAACTGCATGGAACAACTCAGCACTGCAATGGTTCTTCCTTGCGTACACGTAGTTTGCATTACAACCAACGGAACGTGCCACTGGTCTGTACCTGCGGAGATGTCGAGGTAGCCCTACGAAGGAGTCGGCCCAACGATGACAACCTTCCCCTACATTAAGTTTTCAGGTGAAAATTTCTAAATTTAGTGATTTAACTAATTGCAATACAATCTTATAAAATGTTTGTAGTCATATGTTGATAGTAGCAATTGTGGCGCAATCATTCTGAAGTCTGTTAATAATACGCGGAAATATTCCTTGTTCGTCAAATCACAGTCATAAGGTAAACTAAATTCGCAATACTTTATGTACTAGGTCTAGAAATTCAGAAGTGATATCGTCATATTTTACTTCTATTTATTATTTTAATAAATGAAAGCTAAATAAAGGTTAAATAATTATTTAACTGCTAGCTTATAGATGTTATAACAATATTTGTATTATATATATAATGTGTTCATTTCCTTCACACTTTTATACAGTTTCTTTCGGGTTAATTTATGGCATGATGTTATGTACTGGTACCCGCCGACTCCCGCAGAAAGGCGCAGTTATTTTGTGTTGATTAGACCCTGTGAGGCGTCACCCGCCTCGACACTGCCCTTCCCCCAGGCATACCCACTCGCGGCCGCATCGCTGAGCGGCCGGGAATGATTGACAGCTGATCTGGCTGGAGTCCTCCTCCCCCCTTCTGGGGAAGCTGGCAACTTGCGCAAGAATATTCTGGGAACTAGGACCCTCGGCGCAAAGTGGCATTGGGAGGAATTTCTCTGCAACCGCCGATGACACTATAAATACCTCCGCAGCTGGAGGGTCGGTGGTTTTTGGTAGAAGCCATTGGCTAAGTGCGTTACCCAAGTTAAGTCTGGTGNTACCTCCGCAGCTGGAGGGTCGGTGGTTTTTGGTAGAAGCCATTGGCTAAGTGCGTTACCCAAGTTAAGTCTGGTGCGGCGAGAGACATCGGTGAAGAGGACGAACGATGATGGGAGACGACGGTGGACAAGGTGTTTGTGGTGTGAACGGACGAGAGGGCGTGGAACACAACGAGTGAAGGCTGCTGTTCATGAGGGCGTTCGGAGAACTCTAGAACATTGTGGACTGGCTGGACCTGGACTAAACTGAGTTGGGACTAATAAACATGTGATACGGATTTTATTGCAAATATTGGAACTGTGAAATTATATTTAATTTAATAGGTTTTGATACACTATTTATTGGGACTGATTTTAGTTATTTTAAATTGTACTGATTGAATATATTGATTAATAGTAGCTTACTACAATCGATTTGTGCTTGGGTACGCCACGGTCGCCAAGCCTCTGCATGAATTGATTGAGGCAAAAATAACACTTTATTGGTCCCCAGAGTGCGAAGTTGTTTTTAATAGGCTAACGGAAATTCTGATATCTCCCACATTGTTGGGTTTCCTGAGTAGAGAATGTAAATTCACTCTGGATACTTATGCTAGTGATATAGGTATCGGGGCTGTTATCTCAGATACAGAATGGAAAGGAAAGGCCACAGGAATACTTCAGTAAGTTGCTACACAAGCCTGAGAGGAAGTACTGTGTGACATGCAGGGTGTCTCTGACATGGTAAATGCAATTGCACATTATAACCCGTACCTTAATGACAAACACTTTATCCTACGAACTGGTAATGCTTCATTACGGTGGCTACTAAATTTCAGGAACCCGGAAAGTGAAATAGCCGGGTGGATAAAGCACCTGCAAGAATATTAATTTGAAATACATCACAGGACTGGACGCCTTCACAGCAATGCAGATGCATTTTTCAGCAGATCAAGCAACCCATTATGACGTCAATGTGAATGCAAGGAGGAAATGGGTAACATAGCATTGAAAGAAATAAGGACAAGAATTCAAGACTCGGTATCTTGCGGTTGGTCACCTCCATGAGACGATGTGGGCATTTGAAATGATCAGCTAAGTGACCCCACCTCGCGTCCAATATTAGATTAAAAAGAAGCCGAGTGTCGAACAAGATAGGATGAGATGTCCAGCGTAGGCATTACAGCCAAGGAATACTGGGAACAGTGGAATTCTCTTGTTCTAAAGAATGGCGTGCTTCACAGGAACTAGGAAAGTATTGATGAGAAACAAAGCCACTTACTATTGCTCCTACCAGAGGGCCGAATCCCAGAAGTGCTTAGAGAACTGTACAACACTGCAGCACGTGGCCACTTTTGGCAGTTTTTGGTAGAAGCCAGCTGACTGAGTGCTGTTACCGAGCGAAGTTTGGTGTGGCGTAGTACATCGGTGAAGAGGACGGACGACGACGGAAGATTGCTAGACGACGGTGGACAAGATATTTGTGGTGTGAACGAACAAGAGGGCGCGAAACCCAACGAGTGATGGCTTCTGTGCATGAGGGTGCTTGGTGATTTCTAGAACATTGCGGACTGATGAGATCTGGACTGAACTGAGGTGGGGCTGAATTAACATGTGATACGGATTTTATAGTAAATATTGTAACAATCAAATAAAATTTTATAATTTATTAAGTAAGTCAATAGGTTTTTAAACAGCGTTTATTGGGAATGATTAGAGTTATTTAATTAGACGCATATCTTTAAGGTTATTGTAAATTGTACTAGTTGAAATTTTTATTATTAATTGTAATACGCAAGATATATCAATTTATTGTGAGACATTAAGACGAGAGTATTCTCTNTTGAAATTTTTATTATTAATTGTAATACGCAAGATATATCAATTTATTGTGAGACATTAAGACGAGAGTATTCTCTTTGTAATTGAGGTAAATAAATTAGGAAATTATAGTTAGCTGTTTTATTTAATCAAGACCTCCATTCCTTAACGAACCTGGTTTAGCCCACTGACTTGGAGAGAAACTGTAACAGTTTATTATAACATTTTATTTCTATGTTATGGTTTTCGTATGAAAGATGTTCCATTAAGTAATGAAACATCTTTTGAACCGTACCTTAAAGTAATGAGATGGAGTGCTACAACATTGAAGCCCGCCATATTGTAACTTACTTGCAACCATGCTGACTCGAATAGAATGGTAAACGCACATTCGCACACACATATAATTTGGGGATATATATGTATGTGTATTATATATGTATGTGTACACATTTCTGACGTACCTCAAACTAGTTGGGAGTTTTCTATGTAAAGGGCCAATATTATCAAGGCACCTATTGCCAAAGGAACTTTGCATGATATTATTAGAAACTCATCGACGAGTAGTATTTACCCTTGGGGGAGCCTGCTTGGATGCTCATTATTTCACAATGGAATACTATACATAAGGACATGATACTTGTCGTTTACACAAAGAAAATTTTATTGTGCATGCATTAATATCTCTTAGTTGGCTGTATTCCACAGTAAGCCTCATTGAATATCACATATTTTGGGGAAAATTTAGTTTTATTGGTTTTAGATATACTGTAGTCATAATAAAATATACTGCAAACATCAATACAACAAAATAAGGTTTAAGATTAATATTGCAGATTTTTTCGGGATCTTTGATAAAAATTAAAATTAGCACATAGACTTAAAAGCGTCAGACTTCTGGCTGGCAACTCCGCACGTCTGCGGCGACACCACCACGCACATCAAAATTTCCATCTTCTTTTCGCGCAAGGTGATGTCGCAAAATAAACAGACACAGCGAGTAAAATGGCATAGCAGATTCTCTGACGATGGCGTACACNGCGCAAGGTGATGTCGCAAAATAAACAGACACAGCGAGTAAAATGGCATAGCAGATTCTCTGACGATGGCGTACACGAAAGTAAGCAACTATATTGGTACTCATATTATTCGCTGTAATGGAGACAATACATATATGTGTGTTTGCATTTAGCACCATTTATGCCATTTTTCTGCTATTTCACGTCCGTATTACCGGAAGTACGTTTTTTTTATCTGTTCGGGTAACGTAATCAGTTGATATTTCTTCTTTAAAAACAGCTATTTCTGCTCTTGATCACTGAGGTACAGAACAAAATAGCAAAACGAACCAGACAAAACAAAACACCAATTAAACATAACAAGCGTCTAAAAGTCTTGAGAGTGCTGATTGCGAAAATTAAATTACTTTTACACAGATCGGTGACAAGAAGATGTTTGGGTATACTGTGAGTAGCGCACAAAGATAAGCACTTAGTAATAAAAATAATGAAATCACATTTATTCTCGAAAGGAAATAATCCTCAGGAGCCTGAATTTTTGATACAGTGAAGAATCATTATCGCGATTTTCCTAATAAAAGAAATAATTTATTTACAACATGCTGGTTTTCTGCTCTTTGTCTTCTTGTCTAAATTATCACCTTATTGTCTACAGACATTTACCTCCTTATTTCATTCTTTCATTAAAAGTTATAGAAAAATATGTAGTATGTAGTTTTAAAGACAAGGAAAAAGACGAAATAGATGTCTTATTAAAAATAAAAATCATGTTATATGTTTAGGCAGTAAATGAAAATATTCATAAAAATACTCGTACTTAAAAAATGGATATAATCGATGTGGTTTAACATGACTTATTTTTAAATCTACGCCATAAACAAACCTTTTATTTTCATTAACAAAATGAAATATATCCATAAACAAGGCCTGATATTACCTGTAAACCATAACTTACAATTGGTTTGGGTTGGATTGAAATGTAAAGTGCTTATTAATGTTCGTCTTTGTTATACCTGAAGGCTTATCAGGGAATGGCTTACAAATTAATTTATGACCTAACTTAAATTAGCACTCATCCCTTACCTAGGATTCGGACACAGAATCTCCGACACTCCAGTTTGGCGACGCAACAACTGACTGTGCCACGGGAGGTCGACTTGAATTTACAGGTATTAACCATTCACTCCATGTTTGTCTCTTTACGTACGCATGCACTCAGGTGCGCAATCACCCACACCACCAAAACATTGAACATATTGTCAAGTAGTAATATAAATCATAATCTTCCGATTTTATATTGTATTAAATTACTATAGGCATTACGTTTTTTAAATAAAAATAAACGTGATTTCAAACAATTAGTTGCAAACACAATTTTAAATGTACACGATGAGTCAGGAATTAGTGTGTTAATTTCGGGACGTGATTCCTTACGAGAAAAAAAGCAAAAATGTATGCTATTTAGGCATTTTTCGATAAAGTGAGAATTGTGGCCGCTATGCGCAACTGGGAATTACATTTTGTCAAATATTTCTGAAACCATTTGAGATCAAACAACATTATTTCGAACAGTATTACAGGTAAGGAAGATATTCAACCTGTTATTGGTGTGGTGGTAACATCATCCCCCATTCGGTACATACTTAGAGTTCATAGCCCTTTTTCGACCGTTACTTTTGAAACACTGAGATATAATGCACGTTTACGTACGGTATGTTAATGAGAATGTGAAAAGTAACAAAAAAGGTTATCTTGTCGGCACTCGCTAAGCGGTTTTCGCGATATCCGCATTTGTATGTTTAAAGGTGTGCGTAAGATTGTCTGAGGGGTGTGCAAACTTACACGCAGCGAAACACAAAAATCAGGCGTTGTCCACACAAAGGTACAAGCAGGCATGGACAATGGACATGTCTTGTTACTGATTTGGAATGTCTGTCGATAAGTTACCACAGATGCGTAGAGTTTCGTTAAGCAATGAGAACAGGGTCGTGGATTAAATGGTTTATAATCTTTTAATAGTTGCATAACCACATTACGATTTGCCACTTAAAAAACATACACGTAATTATTATGTTTGTAATGAAAGAACGCATCCATAATGTCGTCATTGGTATATAACTGCAGTCGCTGCGATCGTGTTATCGACGGAGATAATTATTGGCTTTTACTAAGTTAGGTATCACATCACAAATTTTAGCGTACTTTTTTGTAACATCAAGTGTTACAACATTATGGTGTAAATACTTAGCACTTGTCGGAAAAAAATTGTATTTAATTTACATATGGTTTGGGAGAGTTAAAAGATGTACTGTTGCATTTTGGTAGTTAGACCGAGATGATGATATGTTGCCCCATGCTAACATCAAGTCAACTTTCTGGCGAACAAGCGGTAATGTGTGCCAAGGCAGCGCCCTATTAGATCTTCGGGCCTATGACGAAGCGTAGTGTCTAGCCATGTAGAGTCGAGTTGACTCGTATACGCAATGCGACGCAGTATTCATGATGGAGTGGAGTAATGCGGAGCTCAGTGACATTGTTCTAACGTATGGTGAAATGTTGTGTAATGCAGTGGCAGTACGTCAGAGATATGCAGAAAAGTTTCCAGTTTTTGTGGTTATTTGCCCATTATCGTTAACATTTGTTGCAGAACTGTTTTTCATGATTACAGACTGTACGTTAATTATTTATTACCATCCGTATTGTTGGGAAATCAATGTGTTTTAGATTAATCCTGTTCTCATAGTAGGGATGATATTACCACCACTCTCGTTACAGGTTGAATATCTCCCTTTCCTGTAACACTGTTAGAAATATTATTGCATAGTCTCAAATGGTTTCGGAAATATTTGACGAAATGTAATTTCAAATTCGATTTTCAGTGGCGTGTAACGATCACAATTCTCACTTTATCGAAAATTCCCAAATACATTTCCACTTCCTTTTTCGTAAAGAATCACCTCCCGAAATTAATTCACACAGTCCTGTCTCATTCTGTGTGTTNTTAGAAATATTATTGCATAGTCTCAAATGGTTTCGGAAATATTTGACGAAATGTAATTTCAAATTCGATTTTCAGTGACGTGTAACGATCACAATTCTCACTTTATCGAAAATGCCCAAATACATTTCCACTTCCTTTTTCGTAAAGAATCACCTCCCGAAATTAATTCACTCAGTCCTGTCTCATTCTGTGTGTTTATATATATATATGTGTGTGTGATCTGTTGTATGTAGGCTTAAGTAGCATTGGAGGGAGCAAATTTTAATTTAAACGTAAAGATAATAATTAATATTTTAACTGGGGCTATACATAATATATATAGAGTATTTGCACAACCCTATTGTTAATTTTTGTCCCCTTAATAACCGTCCATAGCGAATGAAGGTAAGGTATAAAATAATTCTTTACTCTGATGAGTTTAGTACCCACTTAATGAATTTTCTTCGCTTCGCTGACGTTAGAAACGTGCGAAACTGTGACAAAGCCGCAGCCAATAAAGTTTACGGGCACCTCCCCTTTCGTGAATGATTGGGGGCAATCAACGCCATCTTATTACTCTCCAAATCATAAACCAACTGATTGGTTCAAGATGAAGCACAGCTAAATGCAGTGTCAAAGAGTGAGTGACGGAACAACCATGAGTCCGAAGCAAAAGGAACTGTTTCCAGCTGTGCGATAGGAGATCATGAGGCTACACTCTGAAGGTCAGAGTGATCACGGAATAGCACTAATACTGTCGCTGTGATTGTCTAGTGTGAGGTACGTCACAAAGAGATCAAAATATACCGGAACTTCAGACAACAAACTGTGACTATAGAGGCCAAGAGCACTAACTTGCAGATAACGGTGGTACTTCGTTCGGCAAGTCACGAAAAAAACACAATATGTAAGTGCCACCTCCTTAGCTGCTGATTTGTCGTCATGGTCGGGCAAAAAGGTCAGTGCCCAAACAATAAGGAACATATTGTATTTCACTGGCCTCTACGGCAGAAGTGCCAGAAAGAAACCTTCTATTAACGAGAGAAATCGGCAAAAGATCTCAGTTTATCAAAACCTGTCTTGCAAAACCTCCTGAATTTTGGAACACCATTATCTTTTCAGATGAATGCAAGTTTAAAATATTTGGCTCTGATTGGAAAACACGTGTGACGCACGCAAAACGCAGAGTTATGAAGACAAAATGTAAAACCCACGGTTAAACACGGCGGGGGTCATGTGATGGTTTGGGGATGCATGGACTTCACATGCGTAGGAAATATGACGTTCATCGATGGTACTATGAACGCCCTGATGTACATTGATGTATTGCGCCTTAATTTACCGGACAGTGTTCATAAGTTGAATCGCCAGGGTACATTTTATTTCCAGCAAGACCAAGACCACGATGTTTTGAAAACGAGGGAGTGGTTGATATACAACACGCCCCGAAGACTGAAAACGCCACAGTAGTTACCAGATCTCAACCCTACTGAGAATTTTTAGCAAATTGTGAATTTTAACGCTGGAAAAAGGGCCATATCAAGCAAAGAAAAGCTTAAAGTGTTTTTTTAATAACGGGTATTTTAACTCCATAATTACGCAACGGCTAGTACAGTCAATGCCAAGGCGGTGACAAGCCGTTATTAATGTCAATGGAACGAATACCAAATATTTTTATATCCGTTTTTGAACATTTAAGTGTATTTCTCTTTGGTACTCTTAGTGGGCAAATACATTTTGGTGAAGGAAAATTTGTATTTATTTGTGTTTAGTTGAAGCGTGTTGCACACTGACAAATTGCATCTTATTACTATGTCGATTATTTAGTTTTATTATGGAATAAACTATTTTCGTTAAGACTTGCGTACTTATTTCAGAACATTATTCCCAAACATGGGTGTGCAAATACTATTTGGAGCCACTGTGTGTATGTTGACCTTGACCCCGTGTTTGTGACCTTAGAATGACCTTGAACACAAACAATTTAAACTAATTAAAAATAATTCTAAAAATCGACTATATATTGTTACCCTGCTACATGAGGCCTCAGCCTCGTCGGAGACGGAACTGAAGGTGAAAGCTTCGCCTCCATTTTCACCCATGAGGTCTCATGTAGTATAACAATTCTTCATATGTTGGGATTGCGGAGCGTGCGGAACTGATTGCGGAGCATACTCCTCAGTGAGGGGTCAGTCTTGTGAGGTGTAAGGCATGACCCCTCATGAACAGCAACTGACCCCTCATGCACCGCACTTAGCACCGAATGCACCGCACTTGGGGGTCATTTGGAGGTCAAGGTAATTTTGGGGTCACTTAGGGGTTGTTTTTGGGTCACTTAGGGGTTATTTTGGAGTCACTTAGGGGTCATTTATGGTCCATTTATGGGTTATTTTGGGCCACTTAAGGTTATTTTGGAGTCAGTCAGGGATCGTTTATAAGTCATTTAGTGTTCATTTAGAGGTCATTGGCGTTCATTTAAGGATAATTTTCAGAGCAGTATGGGGCAGTCTTGTCAGAGGTTGGTTTTACAGTAGTCAATTGTCTGCTTTAAGTGTGACCATGAGTTTAAGCTGAGCTAAAAACTTGTATGGAAGAAATTGTTAAAGATGCATGCTCCGCAATGAAATTTCAGTCTTGTGAGGGGTCAGTCTTGTGTTGGCAGTGATAAAATGTAACTCCTTTTCACTTTGAAATAATGACTTCCGTATTAAACATAATTTCGATAGCAATTCTCAGTTTCGTACAGATAAGCGTATTTGCCACAATTAACAACACATTAGTTAAAAAAAAAAGTTTTTCAGATAAAGTTGATTTTATGTTTTTAAATACATAGGTACGTATTTTTGAACACAACCACACCTTGAATTTTTAGAAATATATATTATTTATTAGTTTCTTATGTAGTTGGGTATGTTGGTATTTGCAGTCATTACAACCACATATGTAAAGGAACCTTTTATTTTATTGTAATTAATTTCTCACAATTTTTTTATTTGAATCATCTATTATATATAAAGTTAGTTATATGTTTTGTGTAAATACTTATGCATTTTTGCGTGCAAACTTAAATCGGCACACTGTTACTTGTGACACAGGAATCTATCTGAATACAAGATTTTTTGTAAGTTTTAACAATGCAATTTTTTAACACATAAACCAGTAATTTATATCATTAGTGTACTGAAGGGACTGTGTTATATCAGACGCGGATTGCTGGCTACTAACCATGATTTGCAAACATCTGATAGATATATAAATATCAAATGTATGAAATAATTAGAAAGATAGAATGTATATTCAAAGTAAATATATTACATTTATGTATACAAAACAATGGAGTTTAATTTCATATTCATTCCGTTCTGCATCTCTGAAAGGCTTATTAAATCAGCAGTGTGTACAATTTATTGCCAGATTCTGTTTTAGATAAAATTTATGAAAGTGTAAGCATGAGGAGGGCCATGCAGGATCTGAAGTATTATGACTTACTTGGGTCGATTCAAATCGGTTTAGTTCTACAAGGCGAACGAATGACCTGGGGAATATTTTTGAGGAATGTTTCGCAACTGGTTAGTTGGCCTGGTAATTTGGTATGGCCCTTTGTTATGGCCAACTCTCTCTTAAATGTTTTGTTAAGATTTTGCGAAGATTTTTGCGAAGAGGATAGCACCAAGATTCATATTAGGCGACTTTTTCGAGATTGGTTGTCATCGACTGTTGGTATAGGTGGGTGGTGTTGTCAATTCGTCTAGCCCACTGATCTAAGCATTTATGCAGGAATTGGTCTTGGCAGGAGCCCGTCTTGGGTGGAGCCAGTCTCTTCAGGAACCGGTTGGGGTTTCGGTTAGAGAAAGGGGGAGGGCTGGAGAATCGTGAGGTTGATGGATGGCGAGCTATAGTGAGTTATTGTGGAGAGGGGGGATCGTTTGAAGGGTTATGGACATACGTGGATGTACCTATGGTAAGTAAATGGCGAGGGAAGAGGAGCGTCGAGAGGTGTGTTGGCGGGAGGGGTGTTATGTGTGCTACATAAAGTCAATAATTTGGTTTGGTGGTCGTAAGAATGATCGGTTATATAGCCAATGAAATATAAAGGTAGGAGCTCAGTCGTATGCTGATCGTCGTATCAGAGAGTGGCTGTGGTCCACCATCTTTACGAGAATCGAACTTTTATGGTCACATACATCAAACTTGGTTTTTTCGCATTAGATATGTAATTTTTTACGTTTTAGAAATTTTCTCGCTATTTTTTCTTGATTTTTCGAGTTTAAGGTCATTTGGATTAAGTTTATGGTCGCTAACATTCAATATGATGGTCGGAGTCAGTAACGTATTATGTTCGTTAATTGTTTGAATTTATTCGATTTTTAATATTTATTCTAAATTTTTTGTTTTCAAGGTCATTGTTCAAGGTCATTAAAGTTAAAAGCCACCGGCACACAACATGGGTACCGTAATAAGCGATGTTCCTAAACATTTATTAGTTTCTTTCGATTTTTTTAAATTTTTCTCAATTTTTTGTGTTCCAGGTTATTGGGGTCAATATCACCAAGATCCAGCACGGGCGTCGGAGTCATCAATGTAATATGTTCCTAAACTTGTATTTGTTTCTTTAAATTTTTTACATTTTCTTAATTTTTTGTGTTCAGGGTCATTGGGGTTAAGGTCAAGGCCACCGGCATCCAGCATGGGTGTCGGAGTCAGTGATGCAATATGTTTCTAAACTTGTATTAGTTTATTTCGATGTTTTGCGAGTATTGTCGAATTTTTATGATTACGTGAATGGTTGGTGAGGGGTAGGTGTGTTGGTTAGGTAGGCAAGGCGTGCGGAAGGGGAGTTTGAGATAACATTATATGTTTCGCGTTTTTTAGAATTAAACATTAATTTGCGATTATTCTCGCATTTTTATGATTGTGTTTTCGGGGA
>NQII01001019.1:0-55799 GCA_002778355.1 Clitarchus hookeri | reverse complement strand
CCTCACGAACTCGGTTACGTTCCTCAGGCGTCCTGTAACAATATGTTTCAAGAGTACTGCTGCTCTACCTCGTTAGCTGGGTATTTAACATTTTAGAAAATCTAAGCTGATTCTCCGCTACTCTCTAGGCTTATACTTAACAAAAGAGGCTTTAAATATCGAAACTGGTATAATGAAGCCCATCTTATGCATATTTCAAGACTACTGTGTCCTAATTCAGAGAGGATTGAATATAAAATATACAGTATGACGTCACAAGCAAGGGGAAGCTACGTTAAACAAAACCTACATCTACATGGCTCACTTTGTTTCGTTTTCCGTACAAGGTTTCTTTGGATGCAAATTTTTAATAATTAATTATTTTAAATTCATTCCTTTGAACCGAAACATGGACTTTGCAGTAATATTTACTGCCTATTTGGCTGAAACTCAGCTAAGTGACTTCAACTTGGAATGCCACGTTGGCTGATATAGCGTATTTCACGGTAGATATGACACAATTATTTAAATAAAAATATTATTTACGATATTTGAGCCTTCAAATTTACTGATAAGCACTGAAATTATTAATTTTACTGTCAATTTTTAAATATGTTTTATGGAATTGGAGGCTTTGATGGAAAAATGGTTTCTGCCCTCATTTCCTGTGGAAATTTTGATTAAATTGGGTGCAAAGAAATAATTGAGAGACAAGAAAGAATGTATTTTTATTGTAATTAACGTTCATGTTGTTTGCATAGGAGCCAGTTAAATTTTTTACATAATTTTAATGTTTTCTGGTGCTCCGAATTATAAATGTTTTATAATTGAATTGTGTCAATGCTCAATAATTTTTTTATTATTGTGGTTAAACCTCATTTACGGCTGTGAACTAAACTAGTCATTCTATGCTTGTCAGCTATTCGGAAATATTGTATAAATCAATAATAAATAGTGTTTAAAACAGCTTGAGGGTTTGTAATTATTTGTGATTCGTCAGAATGTTACGAGATATTACTTTGCAAGTAACGCAATATGGTGTTGTTGTTCACCATATTTTTGTACTTACAACCAAAGAAGCAATACAATTAAGTAATATGCCTTTTTATAGTATAAACTTGTTCATTTATATGAAACTAATATTCTAATAAAAGCCAGTAAAGTCTTTGAACTTTACAAAATATTTTATTTAATCAGTTGCATTATACTGGAATTATCTAGGTGCTGTCTATGCGTTTTTGAAAGCACGTGATTCAAATGTATACGAAAATCAGGCTACTAAATAAAATGTTATTTTCGAAAAAAATAAATAGTAATGCGTTTGTTTTCCTGAAAACTCTAAAATAAGTTTTATAGTACGTTTCAGCTTGCCGGAGTGTGTCGGTTACCAAGTTTTTGATGTGTCATTCAAGCTTCAAGATATTTCCTATAGTCAGATACACCTGCATCCTTATTAAAACGATATCGTAATTTACGAGAGAATATGCATCTGGTAGATTAAATTCATGTGAGTAACATTGGTTGACCACTTTTATTAAGTTAGCTTGCGATATAAGATTGATGTATAATAATATCAGCTGAAAGTAATACAAATATGACACAACTAAGCGAATTAAGCGTATGGGCTGGAAGTGATCAATGGTGTTGTCAGATATGAAAAGGAAGAGAGCACAAAATGTCGAAAATCAGGAGTTGCTGCACTTACAAAATTTAGTTGGTTCGCAATAACGTAATTTCATTGCAAAGACAGCTTCATGGAACCCTATACACGGCGATGTAATTATATTCCTGCAGGTAAATATATCCCGTAGTATTTTTGAAGCCGACACACCCACATTTTTAGGTATTTATACCAAATGTTGTACTCAAATCGTAAGTAGAAAAAAATATGCAAGCTGTTCTAAAAAATTTTGAAAATATGCGTAAATAAAAATTTCGAAACATCGAAATAACTTCTTAAGTATACAAACTTCTGAAACTACGAAAATTATTACGAAAAACATGTTATTCGCACAGTTACGTGTCCCTAGATATGAGAAATATTCAAATTTCTGTTAATACATTTGGTATATAAACAATGTCGAGCGGGCACCAACATTTAGGCCTGTGGGTTGTTATGACTGTATGATTTTAATTATTACTTTTATAGTTAGCAACCAACTAATTACATGGCAGAAGATAGACCATCATTAAAGATAATAATGAAATATATCAGCAATGATAGTATCCACATTTAGTTTAAAACTTTGTTTCGCTCAAGAGAGTTAGCTTCGCTGCCATTTCTCTTGAGCGAAACAAACATTTGAACTTTATTGGGATACTACCATTTCTGATATATTTAATTATTTTCTTAAGTTATGGTCTCTCTTCTGCCATATTAGAGGTTGTTGGCTAAGTATAAAATAATTGAAAACAGCAGGTTTGTTCGAGAAACGATTAAAACTATCGCTACCTTTTGTTATTCATAGGCTATTTTCCTTTATTATTTCTCAACGCGCATAGAAGAAAGAAATATGAGCTCTTCATATCAATTCACAAATACACAATTTTGTAGTGTGTAGTGTAAAATGTATAAAATTACCTCAGATATAAACGAGAATAAAAGAGAGATTAAGAACACCTTCTTGAACAGCAGAATTCTTCCAACTATTTACACGCCTCNAGAAACGATTTAAACTATCGCTACCTTTTGTTATTCATAGGCTATTTTCCTTTATTATTTCTCAACGTGCATAGAAGAAAGAAATATGAGCTCTTCATATCAATTCACAAATACACAATTTCGTAGTGTGTAGTGTAAAATGTATAAAATTACCTCAGATATAAACGAGAATAAAAGAGAGATTAAGAACACCTTCTTGAACAGCAAAATTCTTCCAACTATTTACACGCCTCAAAAAAAGTTTTGCACCATCGGGTTTTGAGTTATTAGTTTGCTCACGGGTCAAGAGAATGTAGTGAACAAAAATACTGACTGTACAGAACACTACGTCCGATTTGAATACATATCTTTGCAATGCACCTACTGTCCCAGCGAACAGCCTCCATGGAAACCAAATTACAGGTGGTGCAAAATTTTTCGTGAGATGTCTATATAACGGACATACCTTTGTTTAATATATGCAACGGTAGGATGAGTATTATGGGACTTATAAACACATATACTTAAGTACAGAACAATGATTACTTCTATACCTCTAAACCAAAATTTAACAGGAAGTACACCATGGCATAAATTTATTGACAAAAAAAACCCTTGCTTAAAAAACGTTTTTTCATGGTCTCTAATGTCTGTCCAATTCATCAATCTTCCTAAATACCTTCCTTGGCCTTTACTTCATCCTTCTGTAGTGTATTTGTGGTATGTCGGACGTCTTCCTAAGGAAGGTCTTTTACGGTTATAAGAGTTGTATGCAATCAGAAGATGATCACTTATATTATTTTCATAACGGTATACTGTATTAACAATATTTTATTCTTAGCTTAAAGTTTTCGGTAACATAGATTACATAATTTTATAAAATTATAATTTTAAGCTAGATATTCAAAGTCGGCTATCTCTTTTAGTTACTGAGCTATGCTACAAGTCGCATTGTATTTTATACCTAATTTTTCGTAAGGAATCATCTCTCGGATTATTTTGCGTGAGTTCCCGAACAACCCATATATAACTATTATTTAATGTCTGACGTTAAGTAGTTTACCCCTAGGCAGTTAATACTGTTGTGATATTAGCATAGTATTGCATTAAAGGTTAATATAAATAAAAGTAGATCATACTATTTCACTTGTAAGGTTGCCATTCAATGGGCTTACTTCGTAAGGTTGCACAAACACTACCTGCTGGCAATTTTTCGACAATACACAGGATGGCTATAAGCCACTCCCCAACATTATAGACAAGTGGCTCTTCTCCCAATTGGATGAGCACCAGACATGTACCCTGGCAAAATCCCCTTTCAGCAAAGGAAATACGTTTTCCAAGATCACAAGCGAAGGACACTATTATGGAATTCCTCCGTTCCCACCTCTCATCATCCAAAAAGAGGCCTGGTAGCCCACACCTTACGGCAATTACAGCTATGGTACTCGACGTTGCCAACCACCAGCCATAGGAACAAGACAAGCAGCTTTCTCCGTGGCCGAATTGGCCAGACGTCCTGTGACAATATCTCGTGGGCATTATTCCAGACCCCCAAAGAGAGCCCACGTAGGCAACCTCTCTGGCCACCCAAGGAGAGTCACAGTTACTCTCGAACTTCTGCTCTCATATACGAGGTTCTTCACGTGTTATCTCAAGAATAACTACTGACATGTTAAGTGGGGTGATCTAGATATCACAACGAGTATTTAATTTCGGCCTAACCATCGTTCCACAAAAGTGTTGCACAAAAAATGACCCCATTTGTGCAAAGCAAGTAGTCCAGAAAATAAGGATGCACCATGGTATGNTCAAAGTCGGCTATCTCTTTTAGTTACTGAGCTATGCTACAAGTCGCATTGTATTTTATACCTAATTTTTCGTAAGGAATCATCTCTCGGATTATTTTGCGCGAGTTCCCGAACAACCCATATATAACTATTATTTAATGTCTGACGTTAAGTAGTTTACCCCTAGGCAGTTAATACTGTTGTGATATTAGCACAGTATTGAATTAAAGGTTAATATAAATAAAAGTAGATCATACTATTTCACTTGTAAGGTTGCCATTCAATGGGCTTACTTCGTAAGGTTGCACAAACACTACCTGCTGGCAATTTTTCGACAATACACAGGATGGCTATAAGCCACTCCCCAACATTATAGACAATTGGCTCTTCTCCCAATTGGATGAGCACCAGACATGTACCCTGGCAAAATCCCCTTTCAGCAAAGGAAATACGTTTTCCAAGATCACAAGCGAAGGACACTATTATGGAATTCCTCCGTTCCCACCTCTCATCATCCAAAAAGAGGCCTGGTAGCCCACACCTTACGGCAATTACAGCTATGGTACTCGACGTTGCCAACCACCAGCCATAGGAACAAGACAAGCAGCTTTCTCCGTGGCCGAATTGGCCAGACGTCCTGTGACAATATCTCGTGGGCATTATTCCAGACCCCCAAAGAGAGCCCACGTAGGCAACCTCTCTGGCCACCCAAGGAGAGTCACAGTTACTCTCGAACTTCTGCTCTCATATACGAGGTTCTTCACGTGTTATCTCAAGAATAACTACTGACATGTTAAGTGGGGTGATCTAGATATCAAAACGAGTATTTAATTTCGGCCTAACCATCGTTCCCCAAAAGTGTTGCACAAAAAATGACCCCATTTGTGCAAAGCAAGTAGTCCAGAAAATAAGGATGCACCATGGTATGNATTCCTCCGTTCCCACCTCTCATCATCCAAAAAGAGGCCTGGTAGCCCACACCTTACGGCAATTACAGCTATGGTACTCGACGTTGCCAACCACCAGCCATAGGAACAAGACAAGCAGCTTTCTCCGTGGCCGAATTGGCCAGACGTCCTGTGACAATATCTCGTGGGCATTATTCCAGACCCCCAAAGAGAGCCCACGTAGGCAACCTCTCTGGCCACCCAAGGAGAGTCACAGTTACTCTCGAACTTCTGCTCTCATATACGAGGTTCTTCACGTGTTATCTCAAGAATAACTACTGACATGTTAAGTGGGGTGATCTAGATATCACAACGAGTATTTAATTTCGGCCTAACCATCGTTCCACAAAAGTGTTGCACAAAAAATGACCCCATTTGTGCAAAGCAAGTAGTCCAGAAAATAAGGATGCACCATGGTATGCTGCAGAACAGCTGAATGAAATCCACACGACGAAGGTAACAGCTGGTTGCTATTATTGTACTTTCTGACGATGTATTAACTAAAAATCGTTCACTACTCTCCAAAAAAAGGTATGTTTCACACTGAGTCCCCCCCTCCCCCTCATCAAGGGTGGGTGGTGACAACGAATCAGGGCAGTAAGTCAACCTAGTTTGCCAACTAGTGTGTTGCTACAAGTCCTTCGATAGGCTAAGAGGGCAGTGCAAAGACAGGGTAAAGACCTTTATCAAAGAAGATATTTCACAGGATACAATGTATGATGACGTTTACCAATATAGGAGTGCACACACATACGTACACAAGTGTACACCCTGAACTGCAAGCGCTGTAAGCTGGTGTATAACCCACTATGCTACGGAGATCGGCCCTCGAGCATGATCAGAGTTAACAAAGCGGTGATATTTTGATTTGATTTTGATTTTATAATATGTTTTAATGACATGAAGTAGTACACTGTACAGAAGGAACAGAAATCAATGAAAATAACAGAGAACACGTATACCAGTCAGAAAACTCTCTACTACAAGCAGGGTGTATGTGAATAAACGGTATGGAACGGAGGTAATAGAAAAGGAAAAGAGCGGTGATATTTTACGTACTATTGAGTTTCTAATTTATAGTATTTACGTAGAATATTTACAGATTTTATCCTTTAACTTTTTTGCTGTCTATTTAAATTGTTTCGTTGGGACTGTTTGTGCAAATAATATTAAGCATCCAAATTGCACTAACTTAAACTGTTATTATGATAATTGTACAAATTTGTTAAACAAACTCTCTAGCTGAAAATTTTAACGAATTCAATCAAATGACCTGATAACTCTACAGCAAAAGAAATGAATGCCGATACTGCACCAAGCTGATTTTATTGCCACCACAGATTCTGTAATACAAGACATATCAGATTGTGCCAGTTAACCAAATTCTTATTTTTCCAATCAAAATATTTAATTTTTACAATATTTATGGTAACCAAATACATTAATTGAACGTCCGAGTAAAATATTTGCGTGTACTAAATGCCTGCAGACGATGTAGGAATAACCAACTTTATGTTCAGCTCAACGAATGCTACGTAAATGCATGATTTGTTTCTAGAGAAAGAATGTAGATGTTTGGAGCAAGATCAGATTAGTCAAGGGGATAAAATGCTGTTCAGTATAAACAAAAATTTTTTAAAAATAAATATGCTTGATAAGTGAAACATAATCTTTCTCTCGGTGTAGTTACAAATTTATTATTCACCGCCCATTACAGCCGTAGCTGTTAAACTTTGCGTGTTCTGTACTATTCTTGGCCACTTACATTTCACGGTGGCCAATTTCAAAAACTTATTTTAGCCTACAGCCTTTCTTTTACATGCTCCTTTGTCATTCCCGAACTGTGGAACCTTTTTGTCCCATACTTGCCCTGTACATCGCCCCACTTGATTGCATCCATCTCCGTGATGACTCTAGCCTCGTTATAAGTATATTTGCTACTCTCTAACTGTTTAAACTACATGGACTACAACGTACATCCAATTAGCAATTTTATCTCACCCCACTCCCTTCCCCATTTGTGACCCTGTAACCCTTTTCAACTTTTAAACAGCCAACTCTTTGGACTTGATACTTTGCATATATCCCACCCACCTTGAACGTTTACTTTTATACACTGTAAAAATACGTTAAAATGTTTTTTTATAGCGAAGCAAAGCATATTGTTGACGCTCTTTCGTTTACAATAACGAAATCTTGCTTTAATTCAGAGAGAAGGCTGCTGTTTACCAAAGAAAAACGATTAGTAACAATAAAAAATTACTTAGAAATTAAAAACTTAGTTCACCTTTACATGTGATTCTTGGACTGGCATTCTGGCGACAAGTAAATTCCAGAAGTAGGTACACAGATAACTGGCAGGCTATAGTGAACGAAATTTTTCGTTCCTTAATACTTACTCTAGCAAGTTACAAAACACAACCATAAAAAACAGAGTTCCAACTTTTCGTTTGTAACACGAGCACACTGGCATTGCACTACTAAGCTGAAAAATATTTCGAAAGTAAAGGGTTGCACTTACACATAACACGCGCTTCTCTGGGCTGTCAGTTCTGGCGCAGACGGTACATGCGATCCAAGAATGTAAGACGACACTTAAAACTGTGTAATGGTACCGCTACGAATACCTGTGCCAGTCTATTAAAGACCATGTATGCATTCTCTCTAGACAGAAGAATTGCAATCCTTCTATCAAAGAAAACCATATTTTTACTCTCACAAAAAAAAATTAAATTGGCTTACTTTTCGATTGTATATGTCTATTTGCAGAGTTTACCTATTTTATTTTTGGCATAGCATTTTTTTCCGGTTACGAACTTTAGAATTATAGCATTATTAACATATACTCAATTTTTTTTTTCATTTTGTGATAGGTAACAATTCAAAAACCCTTGCGATTGTGTTGTTTTCGTAAGCAGATATTAGTTCATTTGAAACGAATTTAAAACATTGGATCAATAAAGACGCTACACATAAGAACAGCGGTACGGAACACTGTTAGACTACATTCATAAATATTTAACACTAAACACTGTCTTATTTACAGCAGGTAATTATTACGGCTTGCTAAGTAAATGCCCAGAAGAATCCTTATCATGCTTCCTGTGATTTTTAACAAGTTATAGTCAAATGTGTAATTCATCAAGCACGTTTCAAATATGTCCTCAACATTGCTATACTGTATATATGCCTTTCCTCTGTGAATCAGAAATTATTATAAGCTTAAGTTTGTTAAAGTCGTAAGGATAGAGGTTTTAAGCTAACCATGGTATTGAAACTATGTATTAGGCAAGCCAGTCACAGTTTGACTGCGCAGTTTGATGTAAAATGTAGGAAATAAGTGCTTATTTAAGGTTAATGAAATTACTGAAGGTCGTCTATTCGTTCTCNCACTTAATGTAATCTATCGCATAAGTCATGATGTGAGCTGACTGACTTGTTGGAATGTGACATCATTTGCAGCGATGACTGTCCGAAGCCATCGCCATATTTAATATACAAATATGTATTAGGCAAGCCAGTCACAGTTTGACTGCTCAGTTTGATGTAAAATGTAGGAAATAAGTGCTTATTTAAGGTTAATGAAATTACTGAAGGTCGTCTATTCGTTCTCAATCTAGTTGGAACATTCAGCTGCTAAAATAACCAATAAGTATATTTTATTAATTTTGTGTTGCAAGTACATTTCGATAAGTATGATGTCAAGATATAAGAAAGAATGTCAATAGTCTCTAGTGCTGTTCAGTAGTTTATGATAAAATATATATTTGATACATAATACGAAAATATCACGTGCAAGTGAATTTTTCAGCAGGTGTGTTTTCTAAATATGACGGACCATCATGCACCAACTTATATCAGATGGTTTTGTGCAGCATATTGATAGGTACGTGTGTACGATATTTACTGGTAACTGTCAATTAAAGACCCGTCTTTAATGTCGATTTGCTAATATAATTTCGTACCAAACTAAACGTCTACAACTGAAAACAAAGTGATACAAATCCATGGTTTAGCTGAGACTGACGCCCAGAATCTCAAGGCGTGAACTGGTGTTGGAGGACCTTAGTCGTGGAAGTTGCCCAATCTGCAGGAGTATTATGTTGACGTAAAGCCCCACGGCAAACATTTCTGAAGTTGCGGTAGTTGTGGACTTGCCGAACCTCGGCCAGAGCGGCTTAACAACGCCTTCCGACATTTTCACGGCAGTCGCGAGAGAGCTAATCCGCCACTTCCGCCGCAAGTCACGACCACTAAGCGCCCGCTCGCATCGCATCCCATATTGGCACCACCGCTCCGCTAATCCGCACTTCATTTAACATGAGGTTGGTGTAGCGGCTTTGGTCTTTAGCTAGTGTTTCTGTCGCTGGTAGTCCGTGTCCGCTCTCGAGCAACTGCCCACACACAAGTCACTGAACGGGCCGTGGATCAGAACACAGCCAACCCTATGACTAGACAAATCAAATATCACATTATTTAGGCCATTAACAAATTTCAGGTCCTCTTCTGCAGCACATTAGCAAACTTGCTCCAGTTAATTTAACGACAAAGAGTATAACTGTAGGTACATACTGGTTGAGTGTGTGAGAGAATGAAGAGATTAGGACGACTCTTAACATCGAGGTCTTGAGAGCCGATGAGGGTGAAGCGAGGTGGGTATGGAGCAGTGTTGGAATGCAAGGGAGAGGGAAACTGGAGTTTCCCGAGGAAACCCGCCATCCAGCGGCATCGGATCGTTCTCACATGCAAAAGTCTGGGAGCGATCCCGCCGGGAATTGAACCCAGTTAGCCTAGGTGGGAGGTGAGCAGTCTAATCACTACACCAGTACGGCCCCGATATTAGTTGAAGAGAAAATTTAACATGGCAGGAAATAAGTTTAATTTCAGTTTTAGTTGAGGAAACACAATAGTAACGCAATTTTCAGGACCAATTAAAAATTGAGTTATTTCGTTGGCGTTAGCCATGAAAGGAAATAGTATTCTTAACTCTCTGGCGTTGAAAACTTTTGGCACTTTAGAATGTATTACAAAAATGTGAATATAAGCTTTAACTCATTACAAAAAGTATCTTACCCAGGATAGCATCCGAGCTTGCCCTTAAGTTCACGTTTAAATAGCACACATTTTAAATATTACCATTATTATACTGGCTAATACATTTGTTTTAAAAATTATTATACAAGAGATGTTTACTTATTTGTTTCGTATATATATTAATTTTAATTGCAGTATTTATTATCAGATATTAACTTTATTTAGATTTGTGTATTCTTTACGTTGCTGTAAATGTTTGTGCCAGCACACGTTGTTAAACGGCAAATTATAACCATAACATTTCAAATGTTATAGTTAAAACTTTTTTTCCACTTATCATGTTTTAAGGTGAAATTTCAATATAAATTAATCTCTTGTTTTCTTAGAAAAATTATTTTTAAACTAGCATTAGATAAATCCATATTTAATATACCTTTAATGACTTCAGTAATAAGATTCAATGCACATCAAATTTCGGGTGATAGACATATTGTTATGGCCGTCAAGATAACGCACAAGCGTAACGACGCCTAAGGAGAGCTGGTCAGCCAGGAAAGCGGACACGCGGCCAGACTATATAAACGCTGAGACAACAAGTTCAGGGGTCACCATTGCTACAAGACTCCTGCGGACGTCGGCTGCCGAGGTGCGGCCGCTGGGGACGATCAACACCGCCGACGTGTGGCCTTCCAGGCGAAGCGGGACTCATCGAATCAGTTCCAAGTGTCCTTTAACAGTGGTGAGTCAGGAGGCTATTTCTGGTGTAGAGAGCTTGTGTAGAGCCCCCCTATTTAAGAACATTTTAGTCACGTCCCTTAGATGTGGCTGTAAGCGAATAGCACATTGTTATTAAAATAATAAACTCTATGTTTTGCACTTGAACAGCACTGTATGTTAGTGATTCATCATTTGGTGAAACTAACCATTAATTTATCAGATCAACATAAATATGATCATGGGAACTTATTATACTCAAATAAAATATAGAACGTTTTTTTTTTCTGTAAACGCAATTCGATTAAAAAAATCGGAAATTGCATTTATGATTCTAGTGCAGCAAAACGAATATATTTGCCCTGGCGTGAGATTTCCTATTAAAATGGATAATCTTCAAGGTTACCGAATTCCAGGCTATATAGTGCGACAAGCATTACTCATCATGTAAAATATGTCTATAGATTCATGATAAACGATTTATCTTTTACTTAGTTGGATGATATAATTTTGTCTGTTTTTGTATCTACTAAAATGGGAAAAGTTGGCTGTAACATGTTAAAAATCACAGGTAGCTTCTGCTTATTCTGGACATTTACTCAGCAACTCATAAAAATTGCTTGCTGTAAATAATACCGCTGTAAGTGCTAAAGTTTTATGAGTATAGTCATACCTATAACTGCAGTTTGTAACCAATCTTACATCAGTGTAGTAATGTAGCTTTAACAAGCAATTACAATGTCAATAAAATCACGCTTCTTACACAGTACTAGGGGTATAGGCGCGAATCCATGTTCCTGAACATATTTATTTATCCTTTGATACCGTGGCGAAGTACAAAACACAACCATAAAAAAAAAGTTCTAACGTTTCATTTGGAACGCGATCACGGTGGCATTGCACTACTGAGCTGAAAAATATTTCGAAAGAAAAATATATAACACGCGCTTCTCTGGGATGCCAGTTCTGGCGCAGACGGTACATGCGATCCAAGAATATAAGACCACACTTAAAACTGTGTAAAGGTACCGCAACGAATACTTGTGCCAGGCTTTTAAATACCAGTTATGCATGCTCCTTAGTAGACAGAGAGATTGCAATCCTTCTACCGAAGAAAACGAAATGTCTGCTATTACAAAAAAAATAATCTAATTGACTTACCTTTTGATCGTAAATGGGAATACGATTATTTATCTGTTAATATGTTGACTTAAATTTTCGAGAATGTAGGAGAAAACTATGTCAAGTCAAGCCGAAATGTAAGAGCTCGTTAGTTGAGTGAACTTAACTAAACTTTTTCTTCAAAGTATTGATTTGTTCATCTACTGAACGTGATTAAACATTTAAAAATTTTCGATCTTAAAGCAAAAGGTATCATCTGAATTAAAGTGTGTGGACTCCACATTAAAATTACATATTTTGAAGAAATAGTAACACCAATTTCTGGAAAAATATAAAATAATATATATCTAAAGCAACTTAATTCTATATCACAATAAAAAAATAAATTTAATACACTGTTTACATAATTGTCACAATAATCTTATAATGTTGTCCCTTTGCCTTCGGTAGTCATGAAAGTACACCTAGGAATGTTTTATAGGATTTTTTGTTATAAAAACACCTATTTATGAACAATACTAACATACATCGTGCAAGTGACCACTTCACATCCAGTCCTTACGTGTTCGGCACCATCTTCTTGTTGTGCGATGTCTTTGTCTACCACACTCACGACAACCACCCCGGGAACCCTTTCTCAGATTTTCAGATGGCTTCTCACTTGATGTCATACCCAGCAGATCACATGCACTTCACCTCAATTCAATACGTACTAGTTACTTGTGACAGTGCGGGTATGTACTGTATTTGATGTTTGATCATTTCCCATGCCAACCTCTGCAGAAACTTTGTTATTCTCAAATGATTTACATTATTTAGCATTTGATCGATGTATACACAATGCATTCATAGCAGGGACATTCAGTAAATTGTAGAAAACCACCATGGGCTACATGCGGGTGTTTCTAGATACATCATTCTTTTGGATGAGCTGGTCAGGGAGATCTACCCCAACCTTTGTCATATTGTAGAATGCAACTATTTCGGGTTTAATGGATTTTCCTGTATCTACATTAATTGAATGATAATGACGATGATATCAAGAGAACAGCTTGATTTACTTAGAACAGTATTAGACNGTAGAAAACCACCATGGGCTACATGCGGGTGTTTCTAGATACATCATTCTTTTGGATGAGCTGGTCAGGGAGATCTACCCCAACCTTTGTCATATTGTAGAATGCAACTATTTCGGGTTTAATGGATTTTTCTGTATCTACATTAATTGAATGATAATGACGATGATATCAAGAGAACAGCTTGATTTACTTAGAACAGTATTAGACGAAAGTGCAGTCATGTAGGAAACCAAACAGAGAAGAATGCTGTAGCCGTTTATTGTTGGCTAAAAATTCTTGGGGAATTTTTTTTTCTAAGTGTACCCTCATATATATGGCACTTGTCTGTTAGCAGGTTTGTATCCAGAGGCACATTGCTAAACCAGTTGTCTCCAGTAATATTTTGATGAGTTCCACTTACTGGTTCCACTAGTCTCAACCACATCTGTAGGAAATTTACTTGTGGCTGGTTTCCTGCATAGGTTGCTAAATAACATGTATACGCTTTTTTGTATCTACTAGAGCAAAGGTTTTTAAGCCATATATCGATGGCTTTTTAGGAAGATACTGTCGGAATTGGCATCTACCTCGAAAAGAAAGCCGCTGCTCATCGACTGTCAGGTATTCACTTGGAATATAATGAGCTGAGCAAATTATGAACAAAGGTTTCACAAATTTCCCTTATTGGAGCTTATTTATCAATTTATTTTCGATAGTCCCTATCTCGCATGTCATCAAAACGTAAACATCTTAGAAGAAATCGGAATATTTTCTCATTAATTGTCAAATAACAAGATTCAAATCCATTACCTTTCGAATTGTCCCACAACATGCTAGCATTTGTCCTTGAACAGAGTTCCAATAAGGTCCAGTAGTCCAAAAAGTGGCCTAATTTCAGTTTCATCAGTCCACCTTGCTTCTCTATCCCTTTGAAAATTACTTCTCGAGTGATGGATGTATATATTTGTACAACTGATTATAATTTTATAAATATTAGTAAACAGTAAGAGATCTAATAGCTTATCTTCTGAAACTATTGTTGATGCATGTCTCTTTGGACATGGAAGATGAATTATTATATTCTCTGACCATGTCCTAACAATTTTCTTCGAAAAATATTTAGACCACTTAGTTATGTTTTCCTTCCATAAGTAATAAGTCATTTGTGACTCATTCTCACATGTATAACTTTCATTCGCCGATTGCTCCGACGCAGTATCATGTTCACTTTCTGTTACACGGTCTTCTTCATTATAATCAGATTCTTTAAGATCAACAATGTCTGAGGCATCATCCTCTATTTGCCCTTCTAGCTACTTCAGCTAAACATTCAGATTAGAAGAGGTTNATTATTATATTCTCTGACCATGTCCTAACAATTTTCTTCGAAAAATATTTAGACCACTTAGTTATGTTTTCCTTCCCTAAGTAATAAGTCATTTGTGACTCATTCTCACATGTATAACTTTCATTCGCCGATTGCTCCGACGCAGTATCATGTTCACTTTCTGTTACACGGTCTTCTTCATTATAATCAGATTCTTTAAGGTCAACAATGTCTGAGGCATCATCCTCTATTTGCCCTTCTAGCTACTTCAGCTAAACATTCAGATTAGAAGAGGTTNATCAACAATGTCTGAGGCATCATCCTCTATTTGCCCTTCTAGCTACTTCAGCTAAACATTCAGATTAGAAGAGGTTTCTACTTTTTTATTTATTTTGGCACAGCCATCATATATAAAAATGAAATTTTAAAAACCATGTGTCAGAGAAATACTTGAAAATAATTTGTTTACTTCGGTACACATTCATATTGGAGTGAAAAACTGTTTATTTGGAACAATCTGAGCAAAATAACAAAAACATAAAATATTACACTTGCCTTATTCACTGTCACGTGTGTAGGCGCGTGGTGGACAGCTGTCAACCAGTACACACTCACGTCATGTCCGTACGAGATTATCATACCAACTGCCGGCGACATCTAGCAACAGCACTTCTAGGAAGGTACTAGGGGTGAGAAAGTCCAGAGATAAAAATAACATGAAGTATAGACGCAAATAGAGCTGGGTGACACCTGTTAACCACGCGCCAACTCCAGAGTTTTAAAAATAATATTTTCTTAAGCTAACGAAAAGGTACTATTAGGTGTAGAACATTTATAGGATTTTGTAATTTGCAACACACAGTTAGAATTTTTTTTTTCATGAAACGAGACAGCATAATCAGTCTGCCAATGTGGAAAACCTGAAAAGGCAACAGAGATAAATTTTGGTACATTCTTTCCCGATTACAGATTACTTTTTGAATTTGAAACTGTGTTGCAGGCTGCAGCTGAAAAAGCTCACACGGTAGTTCAGAGCCGTTGGCGTAGGGGCGATAGGACAATTAGATGCTAATGCTAGACTCATCCGTAGCCGCTCCCTCGCCACAAAAACGTAGAATAGCTCTAGGAAGGCAGGTGCCTTAACCATTACTTCAGTAATGGTCTTTGAAAGCCTGCACTTTGTCACGCCACCTTTGTGAATTATTAAACCGTGTCTTTCTGGCATAAATGATCGGAGTGCAATTTCAAGCCCGTTAGACTCTCGATCTTTTATCCGCACATTAATGACGACAAGCATATTACTACATCAACGAGCCCATCTAATGGGCACAAACAGGACATTAACGTAACGGGCAAAGTCATTTGTGTATTAAAAATAATATGTCAGNGAGCCCATCTAATGGGCACAAACAGGACATTAACGTAACGGGCAAAGTCATTTGTGTATTAAAAATAATATGTCAGATGAGGCTGCTTAACCGGCGTGCCTGCTTAAAATCTTGATTTGACTCCAACAGAACACTCCTGGGATAAGCTGTCCCGTAATTTTCACGTCATTACCACTCGACCAACAAACAAACGTCAACTATTCGCCATGCTAAAGGAAGAATTGAAAAAAACTCCACCATCTATAGAGCTGAACCTAGTAAAGAGCGTGCCCCGAAGGCTTTACGATGTGCTGACAGCAAAGGAAGGCTCGACAGCCTAACAACCACAAAGCTGGCGCCTTTGAAATATTTCCTCAGCTTTTTATAACTAGTACCCTCTTCCAAAAAATATAGCTCTATAATAGTCGACTATTGCAACGTAGACCGGCGCAATCCTGTTCCAGTCGGCAGTTACTAAACATTTACCTGATCCGATTTAGTATACTAAAATTATGCTGTGTTTGGTAACTAACATTTAGTTTTTAATATGTATCAGAGATTAATAAATACTACTTAACCATATCCCAAATTACCATAATATTTGTTTTTAACCTTGTGCAAAAAAAACTGTGAAGAAGGATTTATATTATACACATATGCAATTTTTTTTAAATTGCGTAATTTAATAAACATGTGTCAGTAAATAATTTTATACGTGAATTTAATTCCAATGGCTGGTTGGGTACCATGATACTATTCAACGTGAACGTATATACAAAGGGAAGAGTAGGGCAAGTGAACCAAGCGGCAAAGTGAACTAGGCACTGTACGGTGCTGCCACCTATTGATGATTGCCGTATCTGTCTTCTCCTTGACTAGTTCGTGTAGTGTACCAACTATGGCGGCCAACGAAGAAACGCGAGAATAGTGGCTTTTGAATGTTTTTTTATTTCTGTATTCAAGGTCAGTTTTCGCCTCACTGTTTTTTGTTTCTTAACATTTATGTTAGAACAGTGTTTATATAGCATGCATATGGTGCTTTCATATACAGTTTGTTTATATTAAAGTGCCGTTTTATTTAAAGCTTCGCATTCCGAGAAAATTGTGTGGTATCTAAAAATGGTGTCGTGGGGCAAAGTGAAACAGTTCATTTCACTTTGTTCCCCTGCATGCACTGGCAGTTTCCTTTGCTGGGACAAAGTGAAATGAGCTGTTTCACTTTGCCCCACGACACCATTTTAAGATACCAGATAACTCGAATAAGAGATCATAGCTTAATATCATTACGATCTTAAACACAGATTAAATTTTAGATAGCCATTTTTTTGTAGATTATATATATAGCATAGGTGTATGTGTTTTAATTAAACATTTTGAACTGGTTTAATTATTTACTTCCCAGGGTAGCAGTATTGTGAGCAACTATATTAGAAAATCATTTTAACACAAATAGCGAGAGGACGATATGGTATCTGCTGTCAAGTCTGTACGAAACAGACGCCTCACAATACAAGAAGCTGCAATGGAATTCAGTGTNTACAAGAAGCTGCAACGGAATTCAGTGTTCCCAAAGCAACACTGTTCAGACGATGCAGGAAAGAAGGTAATGCAGACGAGGTATGTGTAAAGGTATTGGGTAGATACAGAAACGGTTTCAGTTCTGAAGAAAAGTAAATGTTGGTAAAGCATCATCTATTTATGGAAAGTAGAATGTTCAACATCCGTTCATTGTTTGGAAAAGAAGAGCAACGAAAACCTGGGTTCTTTTTTATAACAGCACCCAGAACTGTCACTTAGAATGCCAATAAAAAATTATATTGCATGTGGCAACTGCATTTAACAAACCAAATTTTCATTCGTTTTTTGTTATTCTGAATGACCTTCATGTTGCGTATCATTTTACTGCAACCAGAATTTTTAACGTGGACGGAACAGCAGTTTCTACAGTGCTGAATTTACCATCTTAAGTAATTAGCTACAGCGGAAAGAAGCAGGTTGGCTCTTTATCCTCTGTTGGAAGTGGTACCACAATAACAGCTGCAATGTGTTTTAGTGCATCTAGACAGTATATATCACCACTCATGATATTTCCACGAGCAAGGCATAATTCTGACTTAGGGGAGCATGCTCCACCAGACACTGGCTTAGTTTGCGACCCATCTGGTTGGATGCACACAGAAATGTTTTGACAATTTTTGGTTCGACTACTTTCTAAAGCATGCCAAACGTACTCAGGGCGATTCTGTACTGTTAATATTAGATGGGCATGCTACATATACGAAAAATATTGAATTTCTGGGAACAGCAAAACCAAATAATGTTCATGTGCTATGTCTATCCCCTCATACATTTTACCAATTAAAACCACTGGACGTATGTTTTATGTATCATTTGAGTGTCTTCTATACACAAGAATGTGAAACATGGTTATTAAATTACCCTGGAAAATCTTTTACACTGAGACAAATAGGATTTTTGTTTGGAAAGACTTGTGGGCAACAACTCTCAACAATGCAATAAAAGTAATCGAAAAAAATGCAATTTTTCCAGTTAACAAACGTATATTTCCAGAAGAGGCATATGTAGCTAGTGAGACTACAAATCGCCCTATGACATCAGATGTAGTTTCCCAAGACACTGAAATTAAACGAGACATAACATCTACAATGGAGCCGATAGCTGATTCCAGTCTAGTGTCGCCACCACAAGGAAATTGCCATCTAGAGCTAAACACAAGCTGTATCAAAGGACACAGCCCACACAATTTGTGTCACTCCAGAATATATTTTACCAATTCAGCAAGTACGTCTAAATGACGCAGGAGAAAATGTAGGTTTAAATAATCCTAGGACGAAAAGAAACCAGGGAAAGACTGCTATCCTAACTTCAAGTCCATACATCCAGGAGCTACGGACAAATGCCCCGCAGCGATCAAGAGGTAAAAGAAAATTATTCTTCAAAGATATGTCAAGAAACAGAAATAAACAAGTCGAACCCAATCAGAAACGAATTGTCCCTGAAACAAATGGAACAAATAAAAATAAACGGAAAAATAGGGGTATTGAAAGTGAGGATGTGGAAGTACCCTGTCGAATGCGTGAAGGGGAGTGGAATAAGAGCAAATCAGGAGAAGAATGGATGAAATTTCAAATTTGTTCAATATGGTCTCATGTAGCTTGCAAATAGTTTGATGCCAAAGTGCATTTTCATTTTGTTTGTAATTTTTGCAAATTATATTTTTATATTGTTCTTTCCACAGTTAAAATGTTTTGAAATTTTTTCTTCTAATAAATTAATTGCACCTTTTAGGTTAAAAAAACGCGACTAGTTGTACTTAATGTGTAATGCTTACTTTAACAACATATGTGAAATATGTATTTTCATTATCATATTGGTTCACTTTACCCTACCTCTCGTTTCACTATGCCCCACCATTGGGGTAAAGTGAAACAGAAAACATCTCCTTTTATTTTCGCCTCTGTGTTCTTGCATTTTATTTTTTATTTTACCAAATCCTGATCGGAGTTAGCAACCTATGTTGGAAAATGGTAACTAATTTTTTAAGGAGATATTCGGAAATAATAAAAAATTGGTCCACTTTGCCCTACTCTGCATTTTATTTTTAAATAAACATTTATTTAATAATTTTTGAGAATAGTCCGGTAGAAAAGCCGTGCCAGTGTGTTAGATACGCAATGCAGACTACAACTTTTCTCAATATATAAAGCACCATCGCAGTAAACAAATTACTATAAGTTGTTCAAGGTTATGTGAGAACTTTTTAAAGCCGTGCTTAAAAGTTCCTTTCAGCTTATTTATATCCTTGTGTCAATCGTTGATATAAAAATTGCCATGTGACTAAAAACACAGCGTAATTATTTCAAAGCTCTCAATGGTTAACGTCTGATGCCACAATAAATTATAATTTTTTTGTTATTATGCTTACTGGGAGGGCCATAAAAAGTGTTCACTTTTCCGTGAACCGCCTATATCAACAGTGTCAATTGAACCATACTATACTATAAAATACTTAATTACTTAATTGTCATTTGGAACATGGCTTAACTAACTTACAACAAGAGTTACTTCTCATCTTCCCGTTTCCGTCCTGACACCATGCATTGGCGCATTTATGTTTCATCTCCTTATATAGACCATTTACGGTTTCTTCACAGTTTTCTGAAGCCCAGCTTAAGTTTTACTTTTTGTTACTTATTAAGTATCCTTCCGTTACACGTAAACATAAAAACTGCCGTGTGACGTCTATGTTTCAATTGTCAAATGCTTTGTTTTCCGTTTTCATTTGGTCAGAGAATGCTGGCATATTTCAAAAAGCATTACGCACTAATGTTCACTATTTAGGCCTACAGCCATATTTAAGACAAATGTATGACTTTTTACAATACCTGTATTAATGATAGTTCTTATGGTAATTATTTTACATAGAGTTAACATGTTTGTGTTGTTCACGATACAACACATTACACATAATGCACGTTAATATTTTGCTGCAACTGTGTTTAACTATGTTATGGCTGTGGGGTAAATAACTGTACTATTTCACCTCTTGTTATTGATGTGTGTTAGGGTATTTCGTTTAAAGGACTACTTCAGTTGGAATAAATATTGAAATGAAGTAGCAACCAGCACAACAAAAATTCAGTAAATTCAAGTACGTAAATCGCGTGGATTATTTTTCGTTCGTAGCAGCGACAAACATAAAATACAGCGGTGAACATGCAGACAAATCAAAACGTAGTTTAAGTTTTAAATCACACATTCAAATTTTTTTCTGTAATAGGTATAAAATATGCCAAAATTTTAAACATGTTACTTATAGCGGTACGAAACTTTTAGATAGAGGAGAGAAAGCGAGAGAGATAGAGAGAGAGATAGTGTGTGTGTGTGTGAGAGAGAGAGAGAGAGAGAGAGAGAGAGAGAGAGAGAGAAACTCCGCTCCGCCTATTCAAGTTTCTTCCTTGGCCCAAAAAAATTAAAACACCAGCTCACTTGAGCCTACGCACCGCATTTTGCGCTGATATTTTTAACAGTAACAATGGCATATGTTTCCATCAGTGCTACCTAAACATGTAAATATTTCGATAGGAAACGTTTAATTTTCAATAATCATACCAAAAAAACTACATTAAAAAAATATTTAAACGGGAAACTATTTATTACCAGCCGTTGCCAACACATCGCTGCTCTCGGTGTTTATAATTCATATAGAATACGAAATAAATATTATAAGTTATAGAAGATACTAAGTTAAAGGTTCATTTGATAAAAAATTTGTACTTTTATGTTAATCACAGTGTGAAATAGTTGTGGTATAAAAGTTATTTAAAAAACAGGTGGACATGTTACTCCTAGGGTGATTTTTCAGAGGTTTGTTTCAAAACGTCCGAAGAAACCGTGGATGGACTATAAATAAAAAGAAGTGTCGTCAAGCATTAAGTTACTTGGCTCGTCTCACGATGGTTCTTAGGGTAAGTTGGAGTAAATACAGACACCTTGTGTAGTAGCAACACAGAACTAGCAGTATAGAACAAAACATCTGACGAATTTGTTTCTTCTCTGAAATTTTTTATCTATAACGCAAACTGGAATTACCTATGGCGAAACTTTACTGGAGTACAGCCGAGTCTTGCAGGATTCACTTGTCTGCGTCACTACTCATATGAGGAGAATGTACTTCAGTAGAGTTAAGAAAATAATCCTAGCTAGGAAAATAATCCTTACATGACTTTAAGCCCATTTATTTCTGTCCAAGTATGTTTCTGTAAGGATTAGTAAGAACGCTTTTACCAAATGAAGTTAAGTAAAACCTCTTCCAACAGTATACTCCTAGAAAATTATTATTAACGAAACTCAGCGTTATCAAGTCGCATCAGGTATGATGTCTTGCAGTTAACATTTGTACATTTTAAGTGCAATACGTTCCCATTGAGATTTTAAAGTAATATTTTGCTGTGGATATGAATGGCAAAAAACTCAACTGACGATAAACACAAGACCTTGTCAATAATATCAAGTAGGAAATTATAAGTTAAATACATAACACAAACATTCTTTTTATAAACCTTTGCGTGACTGTGTCAATATACTACTTAATGCCTGTAAATATTTTGTTTCTAAACCTTTTTTGTGCTCCAGATGGGGGTTTTTTTTTTGGGTTACTGTGGAAGTTATCGGTAAACAATCGCACCAATGATCCTCCAATGTCGCCCTTGGTGCGCTATGCTCTTCTTCAATGTGACGTCTGCAGTCCCTACCATATTTTTGGCAGCCAATCCACCATATTTATTTTACAGACTAATATTCAGGAATAAATTTTTCAATTTTAATTTTTGAGTCGATGAAAGATATTTGCTGCATGTAAATTTTTCATTTATTTTATGTTTTAAAACATAAGAAATATAATGTAAAAAATTGACGGGGAAATATTAGACGTATTTTCATTACTTGACAAGTTGTATAAAATAAACACATTTTGTGGAACTTTCAATCCCTTACAGTTGTAACGTAGCGGTTTTCTAGGTGTTATATTAACCTTTAGTTTTGCGGTTTTGCAGGTATTATATTTATATATGGTTGCAGATTATTTAGTTGTATTGACAATTGTAATTAATGTAATATAATTTCCCAAATAAAGCTTTATTATTTGAATTAAACTAAGTTCATTAGAGATTTTGGTTATATTACTAGTGTGTTGACATACAGATCATTTGTAGGTTATATTTAATTTGTTATGAGAGGGTATAACGTATTGTTCATTTATTTCCTAGCGATTAGTAAGCATTAGATGTTGTAAATCACGTGAATGAAAGAAAAATATCCTGGTTGGCTCTCGTCTCGCCCTTGCTGGTTGGAGAAGAAATGTGGCGTGGTCAGACGACAGCCAATCAGAGAGTATGTAACAACAGAAATTACGACGAAGTTCTAAGGCGAATGTTTTTCTTTAACAAAACTAATATAACCACCATCAAGAATGGCTGCGTGATTGAGATAGAGAAGTTTAATGGATTGAGTAGTAAAAAGGTTTAACGTGCGTGGGTAGCACCCGTGGTTTTACGTCTAAGGTAGGTGTAAGGTAGGTGTGCCATTGTTGTACCAATGCCGAATTTGAAAAATTGTCTGGTGCGAGTAAGAAATTAAAATTTTTGGGAAAGTATACTTTAACCCATACATAGCTACAAGAAATCTCAACGAATTGAATATTTTTTTTAATTTTCCCTTTTTTTACGTTTTTGTTAAATGTTGCATGTGGGCCATATTTGGAACAAAGTGATCCAAAGGTAGCCCATGAATGGTACCAAAGGTGGCCCATTTACTAAGTTTCACAATTTCCAAGGTTGACATGAACTACACATCTATGTTACAAATGAACACAGCTTTTAACGTGTAATGTATTTATGTGGATAAAAAATCTAAGCACTAAATATCTGTACAGACATTCTAAAAACATATTAAAATTGAGGAAAAGACTTTGGATGTTGTAGGCATCCGTCCGTCTACAAAGAAAATAACGATGCTTACAAATTAACATTCAATTCTTAATAAACTTATTATTAAGATGTATTAAAATGAACAAAACTTTAATAACAGTTCTTTAAAAGAAATTTAACATAACCAATCAGAATCTTGGCAAAATGAGCACATGAAATTTAGAATTTTGTCTTTGCATGTTATGTCTTCGTAGTTCTCATGAACATATATCATGCATTGATTACAAAGTCGTATGTCACTTATTTTGTCCAATTTATATTAATGACAATACCAGCTATCTTTTTCTTGTTTTACTGCCTGAAACCCACTGGTATATGGACGAACTTCAAATGCCACAGACTCTTGTTTCGTCTGTTCCTCCTTACTTTTGGGATTTTTTGTGAGCGTTTTCTGCCGCAGACACCTGACGTTTCTGTTATCTTCCTGTATTNCCTTACTTTTGGGATTTTTTGTGAGCGTTTTCTGCCGCAGACACCTGACGTTTCTGTTATCTTCCTGTATTTTTTTGTTTGACCAGTGATTCTTCTGTAGTCTCGATAGGAGTTTGGGATTGAAACAGACTTGCAACATCCTTCTGGGCACGGTAGTTTATAGCTTTTTTCCTTGGTTTTACACTTTTCTTCACAGGAGCTTCAGGTGTATGGAGGATATCAGACAACGATGCTTGGAATAATATCAGTTTCAGAATTAGTGATAACTAAGTCTTCTGAAGTTGAGTCATGAAGAGAAAAAACACCATCGGGAATTGANTATCAGTTTCAGAATTAGTGATAACTAAGTCTTCTGAAGTTGAGTCATGAAGAGAAAAAACACCATCGGGAATTGAACTGTCACTATCTGGGGATACTTGTGTCTTCTTCCGGGGTTTCTTTGCTGCTTGCATATCGTTTCACTTCATCACATACTGAACGCCTGTGATTGACTTGACCAAGAACTGAGCCGTTTGCTTGCCTTTCTTGATCACAGACGACTGCCTCCGTACTGTCTTAAGGCCTGTGAGTGAGTTCGTTAGGATCAAATACTTCATCTGCAATCACATAAGGGTCAAATGGCTAGATACTAGTTGCTTGAAAACCCGAGGAAATATTGTCAGGTGTCGTAGACTTTGCCCATGCTCGTGAAAAAAGCTTCCCGAATTCACTTCTTCTTATCTTCCGGTCGACACTCACTTCTTCGATGTATGTAGCTGTGCTATGTGCATGCTATGTCCAAAACAACATTACCTCATTATCCCAATGTACTTCATATGATTTAAAAAGGCTTTTATCTATTGGTTGGAGTTCATGCGTCTTACTACTAGGAAGGCAAAACAATGTGATATCATGAGCGTCTGCTGCATACACAATATTTGCATCGAAAAGTGAAGATGCGCCATAAAAAATTAAAAGTGCAGGCTCAGGGGTTTTTTATTCTGCAAAATGAGAAAACCGCTTCACAAAGGTATTCACATNTATCAGTTTCAGAATTAGTGATAACTAAGTCTTCTGAAGTTGAGTCATGAAGAGAAAAAACACCATCGGGAATTGAGCTGTCACTATCTGGGGATACTTGTGTCTTCTTCCGGGGTTTCTTTGCTGCTTGCATATCGTTTCACTTCATCACATACTGAACGCCTGTGATTGACTTGACCAAGAACTGAGCCGTTTGCTTGCCTTTCTGGATCACAGACGACTGCCTCCGTACTGTCTTAAGGCCTGTGAGTGAATTCGTTAGGATCAAATACTTCATCTGCAATCACATAAGGGTCAAATGGCTAGATACTAGTTGCTTGAAAACCCGAGGAAATATTGTCAGGTGTCGTAGACTTTGCCCATGCTCGTGAAAAAAGCTTCCCGAATTGACTTCTTCTTATCTTCCGGTCGACACTCACTTCTTCGATGTATGTATCTGTGCTATGTTCATGCTGTGTCCAAAACAACATTACCTCATTATCCCAATGTACTTCATATGATTTAAAAATTCTTTTATCTATTGGTTGGAGTTCATGCGTATTACTACTAGGAAGGCAAAACAATGTGATATCATGAGCGTCTGCTGCATACACAATATTTGCATCGAAAAGTGAAGATGCGCCATAAAAAAATTAAAAGTGCAGGCTCAGGGGTTTTTTATTCTGCAAAATGAGAAAACCGCTTCACAAAGGTATTCACATATATGCATTCATATAGCCTTTTGGGGCCATAAAGACTTTTTTCCCAGGTGGCAAGTTGTCACACCATTCTGGTCTCAAACGATCACCTTTGTAGAGGATTACTGGGGGGATAACATGCCCCAAAGTATTACCATATGAGATGATAGTAACATTCTCGCCATATTCTGAACTATGTTATGCACACGCCTTGCCCCTTTTCGAGCCAAAACCATTTGAGGTTTGTGTAAACAAAGTCTATTTCCCTATTCGTCAACATTGCATATACGTTGAAGCTTCTACATTAAATCCAATTAGATCATAACATTTTTTTCAAATTTTCAAAATGATCCTTAACAATAAATCTATTAAGTTTCTGTGCCCTTGCTGGATTCAAATTCTGAGATTTCCTTCTGACAACATCAGGGTGCCTTCGCAAAACAACCTGAGCCATTTCCTACCAGCTGACTCCACTTATATGTTGAATGGATGCTTTATGTTATTCATCGAACAAAAATTATACACTGTTCGCTTAAGTACTTTGGGTGTTATAGGCATTCATACATCTTTAAGTCTATGAATTATTCTGCAAAGCTCTATTTCCTGATCAACTGACAAAACAGGTGGCTTACTTGTGAACTTCATAGAGTTTCTAGATGCTAGATGGTTCCTGAGTGTCCTTGGAAAATCAAAATTCTCAGCTGCCCTCCTTACTGCCATTTTTGCCTTCAAAACTGCATCCATAGCTTGAGTTAGCTATTCTTGAGTCAATTTGCCTAACTTCTTGGCCATCTTGATCTGAAACATATTAATGCAATAATTAATCATTATTTTTAAGCAGTTAAAAAAAGTTATATTATAGTTTTCGTGATTATCTATTGTATGTCCGCGGTAGTTCTGTTAGTATTGGTGATTTTCATCCGAACATTTACTTATAACGAAGATAAAATTAAATAGTATAATTAAACCTTCTTCTTATGATAATAGTTTTGCATTTATAAGAATATAATGCTGTTTTGTCTCTTTAAATAATTAAACTATACCAAGTTTATATAAAAATTTTACGAAACAAAATGTAACACATATAACACCCTTAATCATTTGCACAGTTACAAAAATTGTGCTGTTCCTAAGGTAGCCCACAAGTTACATAATTATTCCTCTTATATAAGTACATTTCAAAGAAAATCGAACATTATTAATATTTTCAAAAGCTCATACATCAGGCTTTAAAAAACACATAAGAACACATATTTACTTGTATACTTACCTATATTTATTACGATATTCTACTCGACCAGAAATAATAATAAAATGCTACCTTCGCACTTCATATCTTGACTAATGGCATCGTAACACGGCCGGCTTTCGACTCACGCTTTTCACTTCTTGCATTCTGCACTAGATTGGAACACCGTATAAGAAGCAGGAAACATCTGGTGGTATTTGTCACAACTACTATCGGAATCGCACAATGGGCCACCTTGCGGACACGGGCCACCATTGGTACACCCACGTTATAATTATTTCATACTAAACATTAACTTATATTAAATTATTTCCGCCCACGTACGTAGCCACAAGGGTGTAGGTAAATACATGTTTGCCTCCTTTGTAAAATTTCTACGCAAGCAGTTCATATATAATTGAAGCAAGATTTTTTGTACTTCCATCCTTGATAATGTAGATCGAGTGATTTTTTTCTAATTTGTTGGAGAAGAAGAACAAGTTAATACAAAAGGAGAACAAAATTTCGGCCTTCTATATCTACTGAAATGTTACACAGTTGTTTGCAGACATATATAGTTATATATCATACTACATTTTTCTTTTCGATTTAAATAACACAAGAGTTGGAATAAAAGTTTATTTATTTGTTCCACTACCAACGGGAGGGTTTAAACTTTTCGGGATAAAAAAAAACACATCACTTCGGAGTGGCCATCACAAAAACAACACAAGCTGGGCACAGAGTAAACTCGGAGCCCGCTCGGGAAATCGAAACTCGTGAGATGACACATTTTAACACAACGAATGCTATTTTTTTATTCTCGGTGTAATTGAATTTTGCTGCTACGGCTGGAAACACAATTTCCTGCGATCGCACAATGGCATCGGCAGAGGATAAGCTTAAAGCGCTCCCGTTGCTATTCTATTATCCTCGGTGCATTAAGGACAATGTAAAAAAGTATTCAACGAAAAAAAATTGTCAAAATGGAACGTAGTGTGTGCGCGTAGCTGTTAAACAAATGCTTACAATGCATGAATGCATCTGAATAATTTATTTTGTTTAAACGTGTCGGCGTAAAACTTTTTGTGAGTCCGCGAGTAGATACACGCTAATGCAGCTATTTTTTTTTGCTAAGTATGGTACCGTTCAATATGTAGCAATTGCCTTACTTGTCCCAGATTATCATCAAGCGACACGTACTACCTGTGTGTTTATACATATATATATATATATCACACATTCACGGTAGGGCTAAGAATGTCACTGAACGCTGCATTACCTTCATCGTTCTTTCATCCATAAATGCGTAAATTATGATCGGTAGCAAGTCTGAAGCTAAGTCCAGTGCCAGACGTCCAGCCTATCTTCACACGTNGTTGTTAAACAAATGCTTACAATGCCTGAATGCATCTGCATAATTTATTTTGTTTAAACGTGTCGGCGTAAAACTTTTTGTGAGTCCGCGAGTAGATACACGCTAATGTAGCTATTTTTTTTTTGCTAAGTATGGTACCGTTCAATATGTAGCAATTGCCTCACTTGTCCCAGATTATCATCAAGCGACACGTACTACCTGTGTGTTTATATATATATATATATATATATATATATATATATATATCACACATTCACGGTAGGGCTAAGAATGTCACTGAACGCTGCATTACCTTCATCGTTCTTTCATCCATAAATGCGTAAATTATGATCGGTAGCAAGTCTGAAGCTAAGTCCAGTGCCAGACGTCCATCCTATCTTCACACGTGTCAGTGTTTAATTTTTTGAGGCACAGAAGTTGGAAGCATGCAAAATATTGCTTATTTCATGCGTGGTGTTTTCAGAGTTGCAGTCGTCTGTTATCTGGCGTTTATTACATAAGTTTAATTGCATATTATGTATTAGTCTATACAACTTTTAATATGTCACGTCTCAAACACGCGGCACTGAGAAAAGGTTTTCTTGAATTAAAAAGAGTTTGATTGGTGCAACCAAATTAATTTTTGATGATGGCATATTTTGCTGCTGAAAACAAATGATATTGTTGTTTTTATTTTGTTACCACTAACTGTAAAATTATTTGGTGTAAAATTATTTGTTTGGGGCAATTAAATATTTGGTTGTCTCTACATACATTAAACCACTTCGGTTATTATAAATGAAAGTGAAAGCCCAATCGATATTAGAAGTCAGATAGTTCACTCCCAACCGCTACGCCCAAGCAACCTCCACTAAGTGATTATTGTTAAAATTATAATATTTATTAAATGCAGACATTACAAATACCGGTCAACGTAAGTAAATGAATATTTCAAGTTTTACATACTGACATTATTAGTTCCCTTCTGAACTTGTCATGTTAGGATTTGTATCATATTATTTATTAATCATCAATATACACACTAACAAATCCAGTTACTACACTAATTGCCGCAAAAATTACAAACAAACTCTTCGAGCAATTTTTTCGAACAGAAGCAATCAAAGAAGATGCCAAGCAAAACATACATTTCTTGACAGTATATTTTTGTTTGGCTCAAAATAGATGTTTGGTTTATTCAAGTGCTTATTCCGTTCGACGAAAAAAAATCTATTTTGTTGCTTTTAAAGTTTTGTTTACTCAAAAATACTTTATTCGGGCTTAAATATATATATGGCCCCATACAAACAAGTATTTCTTTGGCTGTAATAAACCTTTCTCTCTNACTTTATTCGGGCTTAAATATATATATGGCCCCATACAAACAAGTATTTCTTTGGCTGTAATAAACCTTTCTCTCTGCGTGGAAGACATATCAAGAACCGATTAGGCACGTGCCTCAAAATTAATTCCATGAAGCAAATCTCATATAGGTCATTTATGGTTTAGAATTTGATGCCAAGCCGGCAAATGTTGGCCAACAGCTGGCATACATCCGGCACCATTGCTGATTCTGAAGTGGCACATGGCACAACTTAAATAGCCATACTATGTCCATAACTGGCCCAGATGTATGAATACAAATGGCCCAAGCAAAAGCCCATAGATGTAATACTTTACATCTACCAGACGGCCTACGGTTCGCTAGCAACTATTCTACCGTATGCTAAACATGATCTCTTAAAAAAATTATCTTCATACTCACCATTAACTAATAATTATTTTCGTTTATTCCACGACTAAACACAAATGTTAAGACAATCTTATGCTTGCCGAGGAGTGGGCGTGAATTCGCGACCTTTACATTGACAGTCCAGCATGCTTACCATTACTCCACCGTGTACGCTTCTGTTTGGATGAAGGAATTCATAATTTATTCGGACTGGAATTATTAACATAATATAAATCACAACAGCTATTCCATAGAGTTAAAATTTACCATGNAGCTTTTCTGGACGGCGACTTGATACTTAACTACTCTGCTGTTGGTGCTGGAATGTTGTCTGCTGTTGGTGAGCTCCAGCGATGCGGGCGGCCTTGGCAAAGGCCCGTGTTTGGTGCAGTCTCCCTTGGACTGCTGTTCTACTGACGTACTCATGTACTGAGGTACTGTTGTCGCCGGGGGTACGATGTGCCCCGGCCGCACGCAGCACGGCTACTCTCTCTGCGAGGTGATATGCAACTCTTCTGCTCGAAGGTCTACTGAGGGCCCCACATTCCACATAAAGAGGCTTATATTCTTTCTAGCCTCCCTCCCTAATTGTCGGCACATGTCGCCTTGTTGGGGCGAGGGGGCAGTGGTAGGAAACAGAACGATGCATTTCAAAAATGTGCCCTGGTTCCTGAAGATTGGGGGAGGGGGGTGAAGGCGACACCCTTTCTAGCTTGTCAGCTGTTTATCGGTGTGTGTGGTCTGACTTCAGGCAAAATACACCTGACTACTGACTATCTCTTGATTTTCCAGCGTTCAACAAATCTTACTTGGTTTGCAGAAGGGGGGGGGTTGTGGGTGGTGGATGAGTAGGACTACGCAGCAGGACACGTATAATAGCCGCACGCGCATCTTCCTCGGCTTGACATTTCTCTGCGGTGATTAGTATCGACATGTGTCTCTCTACACTCGTACACTTGTTATGCATGAGGTGAGAAGGGGGGGGGGTTGGTTGGTGTGACAGCGCCGTCTAATACTCCTAATTCGTCATGCGTCAAAGTTATTCGATACAATTCAAGCAGTCACATAATGTACTCGTTGTATAATGCGATCTATATTTATAATATTAGACACATTTATATTGTATTGAAGTAGCTACCTGCGAAGATCGGGAGCCATTAAAATAGCCACTGTACATTCTAAATCCGAATCAGTGAATATTTCACAATTTCAATTGGTCACAGCACCAACGACTGAAACTATGGTCGTTCTTGAGGCTTTCCGCTGTTCATTCGGTGAATTTTTGCCTATATACTAAAATACTAAAAAAGTGGTTTTCTTGCACTGAAAGTGCACAACTGATTACAAGATACTTAAATAGGCGCTAATAAAATAGTGAACTCCAAGGACAGTCACTGAACATTTTAATACAATCCTACTTTAGTGTACATGCGAAGGTCCGGCATTAACATGTTGTGAATGGTATGATTACTAAGAAACGACTAAATGGCTGCTGCGTCTTCTGGTAAATGTTTACATGGGGTAAGTAAATTTACCATTTTCCTTTTTTTGCCATTGGCGTTGTTGGACTTGTATTAAATGTTCACTAGATGTAATATTGTATATTGTAATTTAATATTTAGAGCATTTATTTCACAATGTATATTTTCTGAATTCATATCCAAGTTGCCTATATAGTTTGGGTTCTGTAAATGCATATGTTCGTTATAAACTTTAATTTACTACTAATAAGGCTTCCTGAAATTTATTTATCTTGTGTTTCGATACCGTTGATCGTTGACATCCGTAGTCAGAGGGTTGGGCGCTCGTCTTTAGCGCGCGGGTTCCGTGGCCGAATTCCGGCGTGGCCCCAAGTGTTTTGTTTTGGTTTCGTGTTTTTGTAACGAGTTACGTACCAATTTTTCGTAACGCTTTTTGCACGCTTTGCCAATTATTAACAAATTTTGTTAACAAAATGGTTAAGTAACTCGATTTTGTCTGCAAAATCGAATACGTATTTTTGTAATTTTGCTTTTGTGTTTCGTCAACTTTGAAGCTGACAAATAACCAAATACAAAATTCCAAATAACCTCAAAATAAAGTTTGCCTATTTAGATGTTAATTACACTTGCTGGAATAAAAGTTTTTGTGGTGTACTTGCAATAACTATTCTACAAAGCAGTTTACTGAAACATTCGTAAAAATAGGTATTTTTTCATTATATACTATCTGTTTTAGTAAGAATATCATGCTTTATGTTTTTAATTTGTCGATTTTAAATTTGAACGTCACTAAAACAATTTTCGGGAAGAAAAACCGTTAAAACCATCTAAGGTTATCACTTATTATGAACTCTGGTATTTTTGAAGTATTATTATTTTATTTTAAACTTATTCACGGGTCTTTCAAACATACATTTTTGCTATTGCAGGTGTCATAGGAAATTTAATTGTTTAATTGGTTTGTGCTTGTATTCTGGATACATCTGAAACGTGCTGTTCTGTTCGTCGTGTCACGTGTCTTCATCTTCGTTGTCTTCGCGCGTGGTTTGTCAAGTGTGTAATGGATTGTTTTATTTTTTTTTTAAGTGAATAATTTATTTGATTATTGTATGGTTGTCTGATTTGCTTCGTAGACGCACTGTGTAAAAGTTTTTGGCCAGGGTTGGGCTAAATTATTTTAGTTTCCTTTATTTATTTTGGGTTGAAGTGTCTTTACATATGCCTAAACGACGCGTGGTTTTGAAGCAAACTATTTGTCGATATTTTTATTTAATCGTGCCACCGTGCGATAGTAGCATTAGAGTTGCTGAACTGTTTACAGCCACGTTATATACTTCGTTGTTTTTAACATTACCTAATGAATAAAGCTCCAAAAAATGGTATTGCAATTTTGTCAAAAATCTCCATTAGGACCTAGCCTTTCCGTATTGGGCTGTGATGTAGTGTATAAGAAAAAGAAATTATATGCATAATAGGTCTAACACTTGCTTATAAAAACGTTTGGTGTATACAATGAACCTTATTTTGTGGAAATAATTTTTTGAAGCAAGTAGCTAGGTTGACAGTAAATTTACTCTTTTAACTTCTGATACTTGATGGATTTTGTTTTAATATGAGCAGTAGCATGAGTTATGACTCAGCAGAAAATTAGATTGAATTCAAGTTTGGAAAAGTATCTGGCTTTTTTTGAGCTGTACAATGTGAAATTCCTCATAATGCTTTAAATACACTTTTTTAATAGCCTATAGTCTACTAAATTTAGACAAAATAGGTTATAAACGTTGACTGTAAGCCTAATGTTACAAGGATTTTTTAGTTTAGCCAAGAATAACTCTTAGTAGGCCTACATCCTCAATTTTATTCACATCAAAAAATTTTAAACTTAGACTTAATCGAATAATTTTTATTTAGCCCAATGGAAATGAAGTACATGTTACACGACTGGAAAGCTTTGTTTAGTGCTGTCCCTTTTAAGTTAAGCAAATTACATTGACGCATTCTGCGTACCTATATTTTATTCGTCAGAACACATGCTCTGGCGAAGCTCGCAGGCGGACGACCACAATAAGGATTAAGGGTTTTGCGGACGTGATGTGAGAATGGCGCCAGGACGGACAGGCGGAACGACCACATGTGGAGGAAGGCGGNGGCCCGGCGGAACGACCACGTGCGGAGGAAGGCGGATGCAGCTGCATCTCGCAGCTGCCAAGGGACGCTGAGCCCACACCAGTGGCTGAGTCTGTCCCGGGCTAGTTTCAGCAATAAACATTGAGAGCTTTTAGCAGGCATGCTGGGAGAATAACGACACTATATCCGGAGGCAGGAGAACCACACATGCGCTGAACAAAGAGAGCACCCAAGAGTTCCCGCACGTGCAGAACGGAACAATAAACTTCCAGGCCAGAATCAAGGGGCGACGCCAGGCCGACTGCGGACCACAGGAGCAGCGGCCACGTGTTTTACGACTCAGGGGGGAGGCGGCAAGCACCCCGGCCACGTGCAGGGACGGTGCAAGTTGAATATGGCGATCGAGTCTACAAAACCACGACAGAGCGGGAGGAACGGATCAGTCAGCTATGATCGAGCAGTCAGGCAGTCAGTCGGAGGACCTGAAGTGAGGCATCCGGATCGAGAATGCATCACCACGTCAACCTCAGTTGGAGGCCATCAAGCGGGACGTGCGGCGGGTAGAGTCAGAGAAAAGCGGTAGTCGGCCGACGGGAATCTAGGAGGGCGGAACGAATCCGGGAGAAGACGACAACGGCCGTCGTCAGTCGGAGAGTGCTGAGTGGACCCGGGAGGAGGAGCTTCGAGATCAGGTGTCGAGACGCCCAACAAGTGCCGGAGCAGTCCCAAGTCACCAGCCGAGAGAAGACAGCACCTCCATCCAGATAAGTAGAGTCATCCAGCGAGTGTGAAGAATCTTGCCTTCCCCCCCTCCACGACGCGAAGCGCCGCGCCAAACAATACGGAGCCTACGTATAAAAGGGAAGGGGAGTGTTGTCTCGTGTGTACATGTATGAGTGGCCCTGTTAAGCGTTAATAAAACTGATTTATTGGTAACCTAAAAACGAGGTGAATTTATTAGTAAATTGGACCTAGAGACAATAGTGTCGAAGTATTCCTACGCCCTAACACGGAGGGCCAGCATCAATCGCTAGCGCCTCATGCCGAGAGCAGATTCAATACCTACTTATAAACCACAGCATTGGGCAGGTATCAACATGACATGCATAATTTTCACTCGACAGACTCATTATATACGTGTGCATATATATATACACACACATATATTTAAAACTTGTAAACTTTCCTCAAATAACTTATTACATAGTCAAATTTAAAGACATAAATGGGGGAAAAAAGTACAAATGTGCAGTAAGACTTTGATATGCCACAATACTGGTCTAGATTTAGTTGATATGTAACTTCTAGTATAATTGTTTATCTTGTAGAAGATTAATGTTACTGATTTTCTGTATTTTATATAAGGTTTAAATAATTTATCACCTACCCCTCTCATCACACACTGATCAAGTTTATCTAGGAGCAGATATGTTTCACACAGCCAAATGCTTAGGAAAGGCATCAAAAATACCTCTGGCAAACCATTTATCATCACATGAAATACTGGTAAATGTTTTACTTACATAATTGAATATAAAATTTATTAGCTATAATTTTTTTACAAAATTTTTGAAAAGGATGAGAGAAGAGCAGTCTTTAGTTGTCCATCAAGATTTTATAACCCTTATTATGTATTGGAAAACTTATGGCATATTTAATACTCTCAGGTAAGATTTGTTGAGTAAGGCATGGATTGAATATAAACGTTATTGGAGATTTTATATATTTTTAATACTCGCGAGAAAATTTCTTTACTTCACGAACTGGGATTTTTAAGGTTAGAGAAAACATGTATTTGATGTCAAAATCAAATGAATATTTTCTATTCAACAAAATGGTTATTCATAATGTTTCCAACCAATACTTGAATATAAATTTATATCAAATGTAAATAGTGTATATGAGAGTTATTCACTGTTCGAAATGCCATAGTGTGCTTACGAAAACTAACCAGGTTAACCTGGTCAGGTAAGAATTTCAACTCCGTCTGTTTGATTACTTGAACTACCAGATTTTACCCATTTCCGAAAACCCTTAATTTTACTCCATCAACTCTGAAACAACTTTGCAAGACCTCAGGGTAAACTGCAGCAGACGACGAAAATTAAATTGTGCGAAATCAAGTAAATAAACAAACAGCGTCACGGAGTATATGCCCATAGTGCAGTTAACTTTCATGGTTTCTGTTTTTTGTTTGGAAATAAGAACCATCTGTAGCAGAAATCAAAAGTGTTAACAGGTTATTTTTGTCATGAGGGTAATGAAATGTGAGGCGAGGCAATACAGGTAATGTTAGCATAAGTATAGTCTAATGGTAATGTTTCAGTACAGCGACTTTTGGTAAAAAAGGAAGAACAAAATTGTATATAGTTTATTTTGTAAATTCAGTGTTGCTTATTCATTCGTGAGATAGGAAGATTTTGNGCAAGATTTTGTATTATCTACACCCAAAGAAACTCAATAGTGGGAGGACTTTGAAAGCAAGATATTTTTTGTTGTAAAAATGCCTAAAAATACTATTTACAATGCACCACAAACAGCAGAATAGTTTAGAATAAGCTACAAAATCCAAAACATACAGAATTTTCTAACGCCTTTTAAGGGGAACACTAGACCTGCTTACTTTTACGTATGGTTATCGTGTAATTTTTATGAAAAAAATGCAGGTTTTACTGTTAAACTGAAGAAGCTCATATTTATTATTATTTGTTTTCTCCCCTTCTGTTTTGAAATTTTGCAGTTTTCCATCACGCACTAGCCATATGTATTGAAATAAGGATTATAGATACCATAAATGTAATATGTGCATTATACTTCTCACCGCGATGCCTTGTGCTACGTAAGAAAGTAAGAAGAAAGCACAGCAGTTTTGCAAAATATTAAACTTTATTTTTGTCCTTTGTGCCATTTTTGTTGCAGAGTACAATATTTTTGCACGTCACAAGTTATGCAGTGTGTATGATGGTTGCCAGAGCATCCAATGATTGTCGAGTAGCCATTCTTGTACCGAAAAATGCTCTGGCATTCATTTTTTAAGCCAAATAAAATTTGCATAAAATGAACAGTTTTCTTATTATTTATCAAAAAATCTTTATTAAAGAAACTCGGCGTGATGCCAAAGTATAGCCATCTTGAAGGTTGTTTGTAAGATAATTTTTCCGCTAATTTGTAGGCATACGCTGGTATGTGTATAACCTTGCACTGTTTAAAACACGCGGTTCTTTACAACAAACAATTTCAACACAATATCTGAAGTCGTATTGGTTATCTTGGTGCCACACAATAGTACTGATTGAATAAATTGTGTCCTTAAGAAAAAATAGAAATCTGTTTATTTAGGACATCGGTAAGATGTGCGATATAGTGAACACTTTGTAAAAAGTGTTTTTTGCCACTTGACAATATTTGCTGTCAAATAGAGTAACTTTAAGTAATTGTTTCATTAGTGACGTGCATAAATTGGCTGTCGTTTATATTCAGTTAAAATTGTAGTGATTATATGAAATGGGATAGGCCTATAACCATTTGTAAACTGTTTAATCAGAAATGTGATTACAATAACTGCAAGCATATATTTGTCTTCCCTGTATGCAAGCATACAAAATATAAACAATGTATGTAACTTAATAACCACATCAGAAAAGTTGATAAGTATTCTTATTATTGACTTTAGTAGTTAAAGCACATTGTACCCTTACCTCATTGAATAAATTCCATTTTATTTTTGCTATGTAAGATTTCATATTTTCATGCCTAATTAACGAATGCATAATCTACACGAATACATAATTTAATTGAAAAGTTCTCTTGTTATAATCTAAAAACTTTTTACTCTTTTCTGAAACATTTTGCAAGGATTTTGGCTTAAAATCAATGTGGGCTTAGTGGCTCTTTGATAAATATAGGTTAGATGAAATTTAGTTTATTTGTGATGAGCAGGTCTGTAACACACCAAACAGAGAACATCCAGTTTGGTTAATTAAATAGTGCTTATGTAGCGTAACAGCATTAATTTAATTACAGGTAGGCTAATGAAAAGATTAATCTATAATTGTAGGTACAGGATGGCTAGCATCAGGGAAAATAAAAATCCTGTAAAAGTTACAGGAATATCAGGGAGATTAGTGTTAGGTCAGGGAATTCAGGCCTGGATAAAAAACATTGGCATAGTAAGACTAGTTGGTGTTACTCACAAAATAAATTTGTAATTTTTGAGGAAATTAAATGTATTTAAATTTTTACCATGTGGATTTGTAATGACCATATTACACGGTAGCAGATTCCTTAATAGCTTGTGCAAGATCTATCATAATGGTCATTATAATGGCTAATATGGCACATTTCATGGCATTTGCCATCTTATATGGCCAGATTTCATTAGTAGTTTTGGTAATTCGACATGTCATATTTTCACATGGCAGTTTATAAACAGGCGTTTTTACCTGACCAATGACATTGCACATTCAGAGTGTAGGGTGCTCCCTATGGGTACTAAATACTTGAAACAAGGTGATGCAGAAACCATATGGGATGCCTCGATCTTTATTATACATCTGTTAGACTGAAACTCATTTAAATGGCTTTACAATACGACAAAGATACATAATATTAACAACGCGAGATTTTAATTATTGCTGGGAGTTATTTTTCAAGTAAATATTTATCACAATATTTGTAAAACTCTTTGATTATGTGCGTTCGCAGTGCAATGGTAGTGTGTCTGTGACAGAAGTAGTGTTGCGTTTTCGTCGTAAGTTCATAACTCCGTAGATACAATTTTTTTCAATTACAGAATGTGACTCTCAACTTCATGTTATGAAATAACTACATCGGGCAAAATGTTAAAATTAACATGCGTACTTGAAAACAACTACTCTTGTGACTTCACATAGTCATTTTCAAATACTGAAAATACATCAGTGAGTATTAAACTATTCTATTGGCAAACAGTAATAAAGTAATATTATTATCGACTAGTTTTTAATTTGCCTACACAAGTTACTAGTTAAAAGCAGTTCTCAGAGTGGGTTTCATATTAACTATGAAACATACACTAGTTTGCGCACCCACAGAGTGTGCGTAAAGCTTGTACGTCGACTACTTCATGTAATGAGAATCTTCCATGCTGATCTGCCCATCAGCTAGCCTACCGGCTCGTGCGCCAGGCCTTCTAGAGACTTGCACAAGACCAAGTACAGTACAAGTATCATGTAATAACGGGCTAACGCTCCCACCATCATGGAGCTTTTTTCCGTGTTTGAGGCCGAGAAGCGCAGGAGCGATAAGGACGACACCGCCACGAGCATAAAGTGCCCCATCGCCACTAAGCGCAAGGCTTTGAACTGGTGCACAGTGGTGTTCTCGTCGCAATGCGTGTATCTATGGGTCTTTCAGCCATGACCCTATTATTTTATTGATGAAAAGTCTGTAAGAAGGTTCAGTGCTACGCCCTTGAGAAATTTTGTATACATTTGATGCGTATATTTTAGATACAGTGCTTCAAAAAAGCCATCTTGGAGTACTCTGAAATTGTGTTTCTAACATGACTGGTATTTTGAAAGTACTCAACAGCCCTCGTGTGTTTCAGACACTGCAACGCATTTGAAGCACCAGGTGGGCGATAGCCTTCAGGGACAAATAACACAATACCTGAAATGTCGATAATTTGTTAAAAAGTTACTGCTAACATCTCTTATTAGTTTAGGACCGCGTTTTTAAAAAGGTAAGAAAAATTCGGTTATTAATAGATGGGGTTATGTTAGAAAGCTATGTTGAAAAATGATGAGGAAAAAAGTGTGTCTGATAAATTAACAATTGCCAAACACCACACATAAAATCAGCTGAAACATCACACAAATGTGTCTGTAATAAAAAAAAAAAAAAAAAATTAAATTAAAAAAACCCCTTCATTTTCTACATTAATGAATCACAATTTTTCCGGTTTAAATTAACTTAGGATAGTAGGTGAATCAATTGTTCGAGTGATTAACTGTATTTTTCAGGCCATACTAGCACACAATAGTAGGAAAATGTAATTTAATAAGAATTTTAACAAATGTGCACAGATGGCACCGCACTCATCCCACTGATGCTGTCCAAAATCTTCGTATAGTACACATGGGCTTTATCTTGAGTGAGTACACGAAGTTACTTACTTGCTGGGAGTACTTGCTTACTTGTTGTGGTCCCCATATTTGTATATTTATTTCTGACCGGTTTAATTAGGTTATGTAAATTAACTCAGATAGTAAATGTGTAATTAATTTTTGTAGGTAACATTTTTTATCCCCCTCCCCCCACAATTAATAGTTTGCAGAAATAGCTAGGTACACTGAAGAGCCAAAAAAACTGGTACACCTGCCTAATATCGTGTAGGGCCCCCGCGAGCACGCCGAAGTGCCGCAAGACGACGTGGCATGGACTCGACTAATGTCTGAAGGTATGCAGGAGGGACTGCAATCTGCGCCAATTTGAGAAAGGGTTGAATGTCTGTCACGTATAATGATTCTCGTCAGTCTTCGTTTGTCCCGTTCGTTCACGATATTTTTCCCGCCACAGCGATGTCGAAGATTTAATGTTTTACCGGATTCCCGATATTCACGGTACACTCGTGAAATGGTCGTACGCGAAAATCTACATTTTATCGCTACCTCGGAGATGCAATGTCCCATCTCTCGTGCGCCGACTATAACACCGCGTTCAAACTCACTTAAATCTTGATAATCTGCCATTTTAGTAGCAGTAACCGATCTAGCAACTTTACCAGACGCTTGTTGTCTTAAATAGGCGGTGCCGACCGCATCGTGTTCCTCTGATTGGTTCCATACCTCTGTTATTTGCATACGCACACCTATACCAGTTTTTTTGGGCTCTCCACTGTATATACGTTTATTAGAAAAGTAGTTGCAGTTTACCACTGTGTTTGTGCGTTGTGTAAGAATGTTTATACTGTGGATGAATTACTGATTTACTGATACTGTGGATAAAACTAAATTTCACGTCAGGCATGCACGAGTCAGGCATAAACGTTTCTTTGAAAAAGGCATTTCCAAATTGCAGATTTTGGATAGTGAAAAACTGGATTTTAAACGAGGACCGATGTCTGCTTGATTATGATGGGGAATTGGTAAGTTAATTTGGTTAATTGTACACGTTTAAACATCTGATTGCTCAAATGTAATCATTCCTTAGCAAATGAAGGATTGGCCAGTTATATTTGTCCTATATGAGAATACTATGGTCATCACATTTTCTATACACTTAGGAACATTAAAAAACTTTTCGTTTTAATACCCGTGTTTTGTTATTTTTTATCATATTAACATTTCATAAGCATTCCAGAAAAAGCGTTCAAGATCATTTAATTACGGGAATTGTGGTCTTTTGTAGCCTACATAAATAGTTATCAATATTGCCTTGCCTTAATCAATGTGGAAATTTATTACATCCATGCGTTCTGAATTGCTGATAAAAGTGAAAGTAAGAATGCTCTTTTCCTTCTAAGATAATCTAATCTAGGTTTACCAAATATGACCAGTTTCCATGGAAGAAATATAACCGCGGAACCATATTGTTCAAGAATTTCCTTGTTCATTCTTTGAAATGGAAGGAGGGAATCAGACCGAACTAGCTAAGTGCCATTCGCAAACCATTCAAATTGTGCATATGTATTCAATTGCAACAATATATTTTATTTGATAAAATCATTCTAGTGGGAAAATGTTATGGCAAGTCTCAATCTTACTAATGTTTTAAATGCGTAAGTTTGTCACCACTCAGCTCCATAACGGCTGAACGGATTTCGATGAAATTTAGTATGTAGGTGCTTTAGGTCCTGTGATAGGGCATATGATACTTTTTATCCCGGAAAATTGTACGGTTCACGTGGAATAACAACAAAAATAATTCTGCAATAGCTGGGAACGTGACCGAAATATATATTTCATCTGGTGTCAGAGTTTATCAGGCCACTCAAGGACATCTGAAATGGCATAATGTCTGCTATCAATCGATAACAACCAGGGCCGAATATTTAACGTGCCATCCGAAACCCGGATGTGCTCAGAGGTTATGCCACTAAACGGACACCCATCCAAATGTGTGCCGCTGGGAACTGTGCTTAATTTTTGTGATCGATTAAGATCCCTCAGCAAAGCGCTCAAAGTAGTACCTAGGTACACTTATTTCTAAAGCTACAACTTGATGAAACTCACGTTTTGATTTTCATACATCGACGCTGGAAAGCGGAAATGAGGTAACTAGGCGATAGTTGCACAGATACACTTCAAAAACCAAGAAAAAAAGGGAACATTTTTTAGCAGATAGCCAAGAAGTAGGGTATTCTTCTTGGCTATCAGGTAAAAAATATTTCCTTCCTTTTGGGTTGCCGTAATAAATTAAAAACCTAGACGAACATAGTATAATTTTATAATTCTGTTTTCACATAAATGAATTGTCTTTTCCCAATAAATTTATAAGGGTATCACTGTAAAACTCAATTGTACCCGGACGAAGCCGAGCCGATTCTCTAGTGCAGAACATATTTATATTAATGTTTAGTACCATATATATGTTTGCTGCAGCCTGTAATGGCTCTTAAACAAATTTTTCCACCAACAACTTTCGAAGTAGGTACCACCATTGCAGTAGGACAATTGAACATGCCGCATTGGTGCAGCACTTGGCAGCTGAATGTGCTCTCTCGAGGTATTTCTGGTTATTGGCAAGATCCATAGCTGCATACTATGTATGGTTGCGTTCCCATTAAGATCATATATACTGTCATACATTTGCAGGGTAAAGAATAATATTTTACACTAGAATGGGGCACCTCACTTCACTGTGATATGATACCGGATGGAAGGTTATAAGATACAGCCAATGCTTGTTTTTTATGAAAACCGTGCTACAACTCTCCATAATATTATGAGCATTGCAGTGTGTGTGTGGGTTTTTTTTTAGGTTATGTTTGCCCATGTTTGATAACTACTAAACCAATTTCGCTCAAACAAACACATAATTTATTCGTGCAGTGTATAGGTACAAGCTGAAAATGGCCACACGCATGCATGTTACCACGTGAACCATGTAATGTGAGGAACATCCTTACATTACAGAAGCATTTGGAATACTAACAGCTGTCTGTATTATCTTCATTCGCTGAAAAGTATTTCAAATAGATTTTGCCACATTAATATTGCCCACATAACAAACAGTTCACTGAGAAGAGTTATGAAACGCACGAAAGAAGCACAATTCAATAAGCCCGCAACCAATCACTAAATACTAACTGATTTTGTTGTCATTTTAAGGAAACAGATAGCATCCGAATACTAATTCAATACATTGAAATGTACTTCAATTAGTATTTAACTTATATTCTGTCCAAGAATTTGGAGGAAATCAGTAATACTGTTCAGTTAACAGTTGGATGCACAATAAGAACACCAAAATGTAGCAAATTAACAAAAACCAAACCATCGTAGATGATATACGTATACGTTGTATGAGTATTTAATAATCTCGTTGCCGGAATATAGTCTGTCGTCAGGCGACTTCAGATTTTGTTGTTGCAATACATCTAGAATATTACAGAATGTTGCCTAATATTCCAAGTAACTGCTTTCGATTCAGCGCAACCTGTAATGTTAGTAACATAGAATTCACGAATCATATGAAGTGAAGTTGAGAAGAGATAACCGAACTTTGGTATGTCAGTATATAATGTTAACTGGCTCTTTATTTGTTTAGCCTACTATTTAAAATCACCGAAACTCGACTTGCAAGTTCAATGACTTGATGTGTGTTGGAAATATAATCAACTTGAATGGCAAGTCGATCTCTGGTAGATTCGTATCAATAAACACATTTTAAAATCAAAATCAAATCAATCTATCTCTGGAAGTATGACTCAACTTTTTGAGTCTCGGCTAATCACTAGTAAAGATGGAAATGAAACATACGTAGGTAAAATTAAATAACTTAATCTCAATTTTCAATCCCTATGGTAGATGATCAATTCACGGAAGATGTTAAAATGACAACTCTGTGGGGTGATTTCCCTAAAGAAAGTAAGTGATTTGATCAAGTCCCTTAACTGTTTTAGTGAAAAGATGAAATAAAGAAGTCAGGACTCGCCCAAAGCGTAGCCATAAATGACGCACCGTGGCCGAGCCCCAGCGCCAGCAGGAAGGTTCACTGCTGGTGTTATGGTCATTTCAAGGCTCGCCGGAAATTTTTTATAGGTAATGAGGCTACCAGCTTCAAGTATAACATCTTTTCACTTTTTACAGTTTTTATTATAGTTTAGAAAAAAATTTGTTTATAAAATTATTACAAAATTTTTTTAAAACCCAATGTGGTAAATGGGTACATAAAAGTATTAGAATTTAGCTTTTACATGTGAATACGTTTGTATAAAATCATGAAACAAATTTGAATGGTGTATATGAAATTTCAATGTCAGAAGAACAGTGAAAAGGAGAGGGGAATCAGAACAGACATTGAACCAATATAAAGTTAACGATCCCATCACTAGATTTTTGTATATTATTTTATGTTGACACACAAGGCCATCTGTAAAATCTTTATACAACAATGCATACTATCCTTAAGCATGGTTTCAGACATAACCTGCATGCCTAATTAGAAAAACAATAATACATATTTCTGTCTACTAGAATTTTTGTTTCAGTTGCTTTCAATATTTCACTCAGGGGAAAGCTGGTACTGTAGCATAATTCTTACAATTATCGCTTAGAAAGGGAATTTGTTTTGTGTGGAGATACTGTGTTAATACGGTTGTACTGGTATATGTCGGTGCTTTGGTGACGCATTTTTATTTATTTTAACAGACATTAAATTAATGTAGGGCTGTTAATATTTATATTAATAAATTTCTGCTTGCAACTGCAACGTAAATCATAGTACAATTGTTTTCTATTTGTTACATAATTGTTAACTTATCCAGTAAAAATCTTGTGAAACCTGCTGTGCAGATTCATTTATTTGTACCCTTCAAAAATAAAATAATTTTTCTGTGACTTGTGTGATATACTTGCAAATTAATGTAATTTTTATGGTGCAACTAATGAATCACCATAACAAAATAAAATTGCGATAAAAAGTAGTGAGCACCTAAACTGAGAAGTTCGGCAATGTTGAAATTTGAGTAAATTAAGTTATACCTGCATTTAATTAATTTTCTGACTTAACAGGCATTACAGCTTTTAACATTCGCTGCTGGGTTGGTGCTCATTACACTTTTTTCCTACCCGCCAGAGGCAAAACAATGAAATTGAGCTGCTTTGAGGCAGTTTGTGTTGAACTGTTGAGCCTAGATGACAGATAGTAGTAAATATGCTAATCATGGCCAACACCTGTGTATAAGTTTTTCTTAATAAATTTTTTGTCACATTCCTCATCCTAACAACGTACGTGTAACTGGTAGATTTTATCCCAGTACTAGTGTGTTCACAGCATCATTGTTGCTGATGTATAAGAATCAGTATTATAGCTGTGATTGTAAATTAAATTGCAGTCAATTAGTTGATTATGGGTTTTAATATTGATTGTGTAATTTTTTTGTAATACGCTTCTGTGGCATATATTGTTCTGGCATTAACGCAATTGACTGTTCTGCTGCAGGATGGTACAGACCTTCAAGACATGGTTACAAACAAGAAGGAAGCAAGCAGTGGCAATGTTCAGCAGTATATTCTCTCTGCGGAAGCAATTCAACCAGTATTTTTGTAGTTTATGATAGCACAATAATGTCATTGGGAAGCAAAGAAAATTCCTTATGAGTGTTTGATATTGTTTAAATTGCATTAAGAGTGCATAACACATATAGCCAGAACATAATTATATTTTTACAGCTGTTGTATCAGTAAGTAGTGAAGCCGAGTTTTTAAATAAATAAATTAGTTAATTAAGGATTTTCATACCGGTTTCACATAATAAAGTAACTGAATTACCAAAAATAAATAGTAGACAACTTCTTCATATTTTTGCTTTGTGAAATAACATAATTAAGCCTATTTTTTTAAAATTTTTTTGTAAAAATAATGCTGCAAAATGCGGACATTTTAAAAATTTCAAATTCTTTAGTATATCAATATCAAATAGGACAAAAAAAATAGAAAGAAATGAATTGATGTATAACAATAGGGTAGCATATTTTTGCATATGTACTGACATTCCCTTTGTAGTTGAAACAAGTTACAACTGCTCGTGCAGGTAACTTTCAGTTTCTGCAGACACGTAAGTTTGTGTATTAATTTTCAGGCTGAGAATAGTAGTCTGCATGTAAGCAATATTTAAAACAAGTGTGGTTTAAATATTTAGTCTTATTTTCAGTTCATAGTGACTGATATGAGTATTGCTTGTTGTTTAGTCTCCAAATAATGATTTACAAATATTGCTTGTAAAATTACTTATCATGAATACGTAGTTCCAAAACAAATTGTGATTATTTGTTTATTATTCATTCTCATAAGCATTTTATTTATTAATTTAAACAAGTTTTTGAAGTCTGGACTGTTTGTGCAATTGAGCAATAATTTGTTCTATTTGTAGCCATACGGTTATGCGGCCTTACACAAACTGAAAAAGGTATATATTTCGGAAGTATACAGAATCATGATTATTTGATGACTATCAATTCATGGCTTGTACATAATTTAAACTTCAAGAAAATGTGTGTTGCTGGAATAGGTAGTTACATAACTAATCAGTCATATTTGTCTACATGAGATTATGTGATACAGTATAGACCAAATTATTACGGTGATTGCAACTGAATAACAAGCAAAATTCTCCCAAGTCACAAGTACTAGGTTGTACATAAATTGAAACGTTTACCAAAATACTTTTCCCTTCACTACTTTTTGTGTACGTTTATGATAGTTGACTGAACTGAGAATGTAATTAATTTGGCAATGCAGAAAATTGTGTCAGTTAGGGATAATTTTTGCCATGTTCATACAAAAGAATGAAAGTCTCCCAAAATGTTTTATTCTGAATGAAAAATTAGTAGGTACAGAACCTTTCAGTTTAACGGTTTTCAAGGAATTCGGGTCGGAAGGGGGGAGGAGGTAGTCTTTAAACTAAACAAGTTCTTAAATTGAATGATGAAAAGTTTAGAAGTTTTGCTGGGACCAGAACATTTTCATCATAAAAGTGAAAGTTGTTAAACGAAGAGATTATTGTACTTTTAGAGAAACTAACGATGAACTAATGACTGAAATATTCATTAATAGTGCTGAACCAATTTTCACTCTACAAAGAGTAGCACCGAAAAATCAGTGTAGTTCTAATATGGCCCGTGAAATACAAACAATCTGACATTTGGTGTAAATGCTATCTAAAACTTCAGTGTAGCTGATACACTGAATGAAAGTTCTGATTTCTGGGTGCCACTGGATATAAATTAGATTGATATTGATGCGATTATTACAGTGGCCTAAATTAATTTGTGACAGATTGAACACTATCATTGCTGAAAAATTTTCTTCACTGATGAAAGGAATGAAGACACAATTTCTTATATCACTGGTGATTAATTAGACAAATGGGACTGACATTCCAGTAAAATTGTTGCATTGAAGAAAAATAAACTATAACTGACTTTCCTGTATTACAACTGACAAATTAAAAACACATGACTAAAATTTTAGTGATATGGACAAATTCAACAAAAATAAATTAACTGATTTCCCATTGTCGCCACTGAAAAATTTGACAAATACGACTGAAATGCCAGTGAGAGGGTTGCACTGACCAAAAATAATGATTACCTATTTCCCAGTATTGCCACTAATAAATTAAACAAATATGACCAAAATTCCAGTGAATTTGTTGCACTGACCAAAAATAAATTATTACAGATATATTGTATTACGACTAAAAAAATTAACACACGTCACCAAAATTTCAATGAAATATTTGCATTGAAAAAAAAAAAATTACAACTGATTTTTTATTACCACCAAAGATAAATTTGACAAATATCACTGATAATTTAGTGAATCTATTACACTGATCATTGGTAACTAATGATACATTTTTCAGAATGACTACTGATAAATTAAACAAATATCACTTAAACTTATGTGACAATATTCCACTGATTTACCAGCAATGTCTTCTGATAGCATCAGTTATTAATTTTCACTACTTAATTTAGTTACAGCTGACTTTTTCCCATTTGTGCGTTTCTGACCAATTCAATTACTCAGATTCCACTGAAAATCGGTGATTTTTCACCGATTCGGATTTAGAATGTACAACTTCACAGTCATCAACCGCGTACAGACGGGTACCCATGCTTTCATCAGCAATATGTAACATGATACGCGCTAACTCCTACTGGTATAAGAACAAAGAAGGGGATGCCTAGCAGTAGTGAAGGAAGTTAAGACCAGTGAAGAAGTTCATATAAAAGGGTTAAGTAGAGTATGTATTTATCAATTGTAACATAAGTAATAAGGAATACAGGCATTCAAGCTATAAGGCAAACGGAAGAAAGGAAAGGTTATTTCAAGCAGAGTGATTGTGAAAGGAACTCACCTGGTATCGCACTCTGGATCCTCTATCCATGTCGCCACTGGCTCCTCGGCTGGCTGCCAATCGATCCTCTGGACACTCACCGATTGCGATGATCTCCTCCCTCGCAGTCTAGTCCACACTTTGCGCCCCTCCACGTGTGTGTATGTTGTAATGATTTCTGATTGGCTCCCGCTTTGTACTGGAGGTGGAGTCTGGATAGAGTTTGTTGAACTTAGTTTGGAACGTCCTGATGTCTGCTGTACTCACATTTTATATTGTGCTTTGCGTTTTATTATTGATGTTTAGAGATTCCATTCTGGCTTGCTGTTGTGGTTATGCAGTTTTATTTACCTGCGTGTGGCCTCCTTCACAGGTATTGTTGTGACAGGTTGTGCACAAAGGGGATGTTCATAACAATAGGTTATGTGCGACTATTTCTGGATCACTGTTGATAAGCCGTTTATGGGCCATTAGTAGTTCAGATACTCGCAACAATCAGATTGAATTCTATCAAAACTCCATCAGTGCGACATTAATGGCATGCTAAATTTCCTATTGCCAGCAGTAAACTATAACAAAACCAGTTGTATGAACCCATAAGTTTTCTGGACCAGCAGTCATCCAGTAAATACCCACAGTAAAATGACAGACAGCCGACTGTGCCTTGCTATATGAATTCGTTTTACCAGTTGTTTTGGCAGTGAGCACTGGCTGAGAAACGAACGGTACTTTCTGACAACATGTTACAATCTGTCAAATCCTGGTGCAAAATGGAATAAAGTAATATACTACGTCATATTTTTTAACACTGTGGCGAAAACGTAACCAGCCATTATGAATCAGCTTCTAATATATCAGCATTGTACAACCATCTCGAAAGAACCAAAGATATTAGAGAAGGGTGTTTCATTTGTAATAAGGAAAGAGTTATTTCTATATTAATACTGCTCTCACTTCACATATCATCCACATTAATTTGGTAGTAAAAGTGCGCCTTTCCCGGTTCTCATCGGTAGAACCGGTCATTTAATCTTAATACTTGCCACTTTTCTTATTATATCTCAGACACTTGTTCGCTCTTCTAGGTGTTTGGTCAACATACTAGTGTAAAACTGGGGACAATTGCATTAATATTTTAACATTTATTTAATAATAAAATCACATATGCAAAATATTATAATTACTGCACATTTTCAACAGCGAGAAACTTCGAACTAGCATCTGTAGATACTTTTATCCTAGCATTTGTTTCAGTGCAGTATTGTAGTCGTTAAAAACAAATAGCGCTAGGGTAAGGAAGGGGGAGTTAATCCCAAAATAAGGTTAATACACATCAAACGACAGGCTTCCAATTCGGAACACATAGGCTATAACCAATATTTTGTGATCATAAAATTATTGTGTAACATTAAAACATACTTGGTTAATAATTTTAAAAGTCATTGTTTTGTAGTGACCAGACAAGAACAATGAACTGACTAAAAAGTAATATTTTTTCCAACGTACAAAGTATTTGGCACTTATTTTTACAGTACAATACAGTATTTTCCATGGTTTTTAATATTTAATATGGCCGAATGCCACACAAAATTATTATCCCCATTAAACAGTAACTTTATGAGTATAGGAACAATAGTCATCTAAGACTCATTTTAATAGGCAATATGTTTCTGCTGGGGAAAATGTTTCGTAATCTGGTAATTCTTCAAATTAAAAAGTTACACACAAGTTAACATGCTTGGAATCAGTCATACTAACGGTAATCAGTTAACATTTTAATAAACGCTAGTGCTTATGTGTTGTCTAAATTTTTTCATCAATAAACTTTTCGTATAAAAGCATGAGCACTATCGGGAAAACCATAAACGTAAGAAGCAAGTGCTAAAACGTGGAGGCCGCAATGAATATTTTTAGCACGCATACAAAGTACTTCTAATACTCATAACAAAAGTCACGTCAGCGGCCACGACCCAGTTTCAGTACACTCTTGTATTTGTTCCACTTTGCATCCTGGAATCAATTACGCTGATGAAAACGTTAAAGTAAAGTTTACATGTAAGTGCATTCCTGCCAAACTTCACCCCTGCCTTTCCTTTCTACGTCGGCTTCCCTCAGTGAGCAGGACGGACTTGCTGACGTCAAACGTCGATGTACATTACGCTGTGGAGAACATGAGCATCCATGTGACGACCAACTGGTCTAAAGTGCTGGACATGGCAAGTGAACAGCTGTCACGGGCGGCGGCTAATACCATAGGCGGGAACACACAACCACAGAGTCCGTAAACAATTGCGGAATCGGTTGATGTGTCAGTGTTGTATGTTTATGATTACTATAAATTTTATGACGTAAATTAAATGGGTTTTTAATACTTATGACTCTTTTTTACGTAGGTGATAACTATTTAAGTTATCTGTTGTGTAACATTACGTAATATTATTCTTTTGAGATATTTTATACCAACTGGTGTCTAACGCAGATTGTAAATCCCTTTTCCTGAGGTTCCAATCACTCCCTGTTTGTTTAGCTCATGTAATATAATAAACACTCAAGAGTTCTGAAAACATTTTTATCATAGACCTTAACTATTTTCGCAAACAAAGGATGAAATAATACTTTCACACGTGTGCCGATATTACATCACTTCTTTAAAGTTTCTAATAAATACGTATAGTTTGTGAAAATCGCATTAAATATTGCACGATCTGAGTAAATATTGAACAGCGTGATAAATATTTTTTAATACAATTTCAAATTGCCGACTGAAATAAGGCCACGATGGTGTAGTGGTTAGACTACTCGCCTCTCACCAAGCGAACCGGGTTCGATTCCCGGCGGCGTCTTTCCCTGATATTCGCAAGTAGGAATCGTACCGGACGGTACCACTAGTGGGGTGGGTTTTCTCGGGGATCTCCCGTTTCCCCCGCCCTTGCATTCCGGCGCTGCTCCATGCCTTGCTTCACCCTCATCGGCTATCAAAACCTCAAAGTTACGAGGCGCCGAAATCTCTCCACTCCATTCCGGGTAATAATACGGGGCAGCAACATTACCTATCACATCACGGGACGATCACTTGCGTAATATAGAAAAACAACACTTGTAATAGAACATTTGTTCCTGAAGTATGGGTTTCAGAACACCTCTTTTGAATTTTCTGTAACACAGGAAAGAAATCTATATTTTTCCTGTCATCAGTTTGTACCCGAAACATATTAATTAACATTTGCTTCTAATGTTCAAATCGATAAAAAATTGTGTTAATTTCTTACAATCCAATAAATTAAGACAGTAATTTCCTAAGATTCCCGCATCTCGCTGGTGGTGATGAAGGAACCCTGATGTCTCGGCGTTACGTCCAGGGAATTCTGCGGCCAAGTGCGCTCCCCTTCCTGGTGCAGCTTGACAACCCCATTTTCTACCAACATGCTACCTTGGCCAGCAAGTTCCCCAAACATCTCGCAAATAGGAAACGTTCGGGACCAGATTCGACGGCAACTTCAGCTAGCTGCTACTGTGGCGGATTTAAATGGTCAGTTGCACCAGCTGTGGCAGGATCTTTCTCTGGAAAACTTCTGGCGCCTGTATATCTCCATGCCCGAATAAACCGCCGTCTTTGTCCATGCGAAAGGTGTTCAAACATCATACTAAGTGTATCCTGCAAGTGTTGGTCTCCTGCAATGCATGCTCGGTTATTTATGACACGTGGTATTAAATAGTTTATTTGACCAAATGTAATTAAAAATTTTATCGTATGAGATATAAATTTGAACAAACTTAAGAAATGATGCATATTTTCACTTATTTTTAGTACGTGATCACAACACCAAGCAAATTCCTAACTATTAAACTAACGAAAAATAACATTAAAGTTTCTTAGTGGGTGGGGGGGCCGTAATGTAGCAGACAGATTACTCACATACCACTACGGCGAACCAGCTTCAATTTCCGGTGGAGTCACCCGGATTTTGGTATGCAGGAAACGTGACGGACGTTGGGACGTTGTTGTTGGCCAGCGGGCTGTCTTGAAGTACTTGCGTTTCCTCCACCCTTGTATTCCGCCATTGTTCCATCCTCACCTTATTTCACTCCCACTCCATCGCTGAAGGTCTCCCTGTTAGATACCGACCAAAACCTCTCAACCCAACATTAAAATTTGTCCACATAATATTGTTTTGAAAAACTTAAATTTCTTTCAGTCGATTGAGGGTACCCTAACGAACACAAACTAGATAGACTAAGACAAAGAAATAGTTCCTGGTATCTAATTTATTTACTTGGAGAGTATGTGTTTACGTTGAACAATATTAGCTTAACACAACCAAACTGCTCTTGCCCGAAACACCCAATACGTTCACTTGAATTAAGTAATACTCTTTATAGTAACGTTTTGGGCCGACACCTTTGAGGTTGTTTCAACGTTATTAGCATAAATTTAGTACACTCAACAATTTCACAATTATTGTCTATGTTTCATATTATCAGGGTTGATTAAAAAAAATATCTTGTTTTGAATTGAGCAAATAATTTCTCGCCTTAAACAATCTGCAACAAAAAAAAAATTCAAATGGTTAGAGTACAAGCTTTAATTTAGTTGGCTGAACCATTTGGGAGTCTTTGTTCGAAAACACAGCTCGACCGTTCGGACACAATGTATGTGTCTATTTGGATACCAGTAGTACTTTGCATTATGGCTGGCACAACGCAATTTTGGCACAAACAATCTCATTAATATAATTTCTCGTGAAAGCAAAAAGAACATAAAAAATTTTATATTTTAACCTCTTATATTAATTTTTCTTGTTGTATGAGGATATATATCATGCATATTTCTAATTTGCTTAATAATTCACAATAATGTTGCTAGTATTTGCTAATTATTGTATTCAATATAAAACAGAACACAGGAATAAGACAACCGGTTAGATGAAGGTTTCTGCATATGGCTTGTAAACACTTTCTACCAGCTTTGCGCCGATAGGCTAAACGGGATGGCGGCATAAAACCACAGCGAACACAACATTTAACTTTTATTTGTCTCAAATATCCAGATTTTCTTGTAATTATAACCTGTAACCACACAATAAAAAATTCTAATTGCGATCTCGGTCACACAGATCACCTGCCCTGAGTATGTCAAATGGGTCCAACAGTCTACTCAATCGAAAAATGTTCCATGTGAGTTTTGTACGGAATCTAAAAGCGAAATCACTTTGTAGCCTTGTCTACACTTACGTATGTGGGTCTTATTTCGCGAATAATTGTTTTATGTGTTTACGTATAGTATTTAAATATGTAATTACAATAAAATTAAGTGCCAGTATTTGCAATCTATTCTTTTGGTCAAATTGTTCTTATTTCAATGTATCTGTTAAACTGTGTATGAAATAACAAACCTGTTACAAATAAATTATACCAAAGTAATTCCTTTCAAAACTTGCAATTTTAAAACAAATATGTGTAGACAAATTGGAAAATGTAAATTTTTACTCTTTTATAATTTGAACTCGTGATCCTTACATTGTAGTGGTATTAAGAAAAACAGGATTGCCTAGTTGTTGTAAACTTAATTCAAGACTGTTCACGGTGAACTGAGCAATTTTTAAAGTCCCGCGGAAAATTAGTCCACCATTTATAAGATTTACACTGCCATGTGCCTCAACAATTTATTTATGTGCTAGTAAAGTAAAACTGTGAAATTATTATAAAACAAATATTTTAGAAATATACTTATTCTTACAGAAAGAAAATTAGACCATTTTAGTTTAAACGTTCTCTGCAAAATTTAAAGTTAATTCGCAAAAACATACAAGGCCACAGAGAACCAATTAAATATTGATGGTATCGGTCACGTTTAACTCAGGCTAGGAACTACGACTTAATTTGTACACGTGTGATATTTGCATTACAAAGTAGTAAGTTTTTACTTGATAATCAGTGATAATACTTATAAAACTGTATTTAATGAAATAGTGAATCCATGTCGCACATGGGAGCAATTGTTCCTCGTTGATTGACTGTATAGGGAAAATTTCATTGCATCTGGTGTACTTCTATTAAATTTAATTTCGAGCGTGGGACTGCAGGAAATCGGGTAAACGTTTCATTATACATGTCATCGTTCGTAGGTTCACTGTTGACACTCGAACGCGCTAAACGTCGCGTCGGTTGTAGAACCTCTGCAATGACCTCTGCGATCGAGCGCGCCAATGTGACCTTCATTGAAGTGTCGATACGACGTGCGGGTCCCCGGCGAAAACAGCCGCGCAGACACGCAGCCGCTGGCCGCTCCTGCCCAGCTACGCTACGCTCATGGTTCATTCACAACTCCGGCTCCGTGGTTGCTCTAGGAAGAAGTGAACTTACCGAGTTTCTTACGAAGGTGCAGGTCCTCCACTACGACCTGTTTTGAAGTTACAGTGGTTACCTCTGCGCCCGAGGTCGCTCAGGCGCTATCCTACCACAAGTTTGCAGTTTCCAATCTCGGTTATGTTGTATAAGAATGTGCCTTTCCATTAGTGACAGTTAAGGTTAGTTTCACCTCAAAGCTATGTCCCAACACAAAATCCCAATCATGTCGTGGGTTTGGCGCGAGCTGTCACCATTTCGACCTGCTCGTTGCACAGGCGGGGGGATTACATCCGTTTACGGCTTTTAATATTCCTTAAAATGATCATGTACAAAATGAAAAAATTGTTTTAGAAGTAAGTTTTATCCCCCACTCTGGGTGAAATCATAAGGTTGAGCTTTTTTGTGGCTATGTCATTTTACCTGTCAAATGGGTTTCTATTTCAGAAATTAATTTTCCATTATTTTCTATTACATACGTCAAATTATGCTTGTCGCTCCTCAAATTCTGTTTAGCCAACCATAGTTTATTTAGCCCCATTTAAAAAAGAAAACCTTATTGTCTGTGCAACGCTGAAACGTAGGAAATTGTCATACCACGTGTTTCCTTTCTGAAAACCAACAATTCGCTACTTTTTATGCTTACATTTACAACCGCTAGAACACACAAATGAAATATGGGGAAGATAAATTATTTTTCGGTCAGTTACAGTTGCTACATTTATACACTAGGCTGCGCCATTTTGAGTTAGCACACACGATTACTGTAAACAAATGTATATTACTATAGGCTATTTGCGGTTAAAGTATAACCGAAAGCCTTGCTTAAAAATTAATTTTTTTAATTTTGAATGATTTGGCTATAGCTAAAATTTACATATCCATGGAACGACCACTTTATTAATTCGTAGATCAAATTAAACTGTAAACTGTTTCAATTAAGTATGTTACTTATTTGCTAAATCTTACGGTTAAGTGGATAAAATATCAAAAGATATATAAATTTGGTGTCGAAAAATGTAAACAAAACACTTTTAATATGATGCATGATGCATTAGGACTATTAGAGCGGCGCTGCCACTTAACCCCCACCCCTCCCCCCTCCAGTTTAAACCAGTGTAGAGAGACACATGTCGGCCGTAAACACAGCAGAGAATGGTCAAGCAGGGGTAGAAACGTGCTTCCAAGCCGTATACGTGTTGCTGATGCGTAGCCATTCCACCCACTACCCACTTTTCCCCCTCCCCCTTGCAAGCCCATGAGTTTGTTGAACGCCGGAAAATCACGAGATAGTCAGGTGTATTTTACCCGAAGTCAGAAATCACGCACCGATAAACAGCTGACAAGCTGGAAAGGGTGTCACCAC
>NQII01001018.1:581141-592035 GCA_002778355.1 Clitarchus hookeri | reverse complement strand
TTGCTATTTTATTTCACATGAACTTAAAACATGTCGCCGGTAACACAAGCGGTGTTTGCGTCAGTTGAGGAAAAAGCCTTTTGTTGCAATGAAGCAAAAATACCGATCTGGTTGTTGCAGATAAAATGAAGAATTAGCACCGAATACGTACGTTAAGCGATTTATAAACTCTGACCAAATATGCAAAAGAAAAACTTTTCGCAGTCTGGCAAATGTAATACTAAAGTTGGCTAGGCTGTGCGAAATTTTGGGCCAAAATGTCTACCGCGTTATCACCTAAAGGTGAAGGTCAAAGGTATAGCCAATGTGCCCACCGTGATGTCACGCTGAATTCAAGATACAGTACCACAGCCCCGAGCCCTTGTGCTTTTATTGGCTAAATTACGTGAGTCACATCTTATAAATTCTTGGTTCATCGGTGACTTGATTATTATTATATAAATTAACACGTGCATTACTTATACATCGGTCGTTCATTTGGCGTTGCAAGCAGTTCGAAATCATATATTGTAATATTTCAGTCTAGCTTACGGAAAAGTTTATTATACATTACTTTCGCTGGCTTGCAAACAAGGAAAAATATGACGAAACAAAACATTTTTCATAATAATCGCCTATTCTAAACAAACTNTTTTCATAATAATCGCCTATTCTAAACAAACCAGGTTTTTCTGTTACCATAAGCCAGTGTGCAGTAATTTAAAAATTCCAATATTTTCGTAAAAAAAAAAATACTAGCGTAGAACTGGAAAATCAGTATGGGGACGTTACTTTTACATAGTTGTTACATTATAAACATTTGTTATATATGGCTGAGAACTGCTGAAATTCGGAATTTCTTATCCTATGCCACTTGTTGTTTGGTATTACACGTGATAAAAGGTCCGAAAATCTTGCAACATTTCGGTGGCGTGTTAGAATTCAAGAACGTATACTCACGTTTCCATTTCTCGGCTCTTCATCGGTACAGCGTTTACAAACTTTCAGGAGAGATAGATTACACCTAGACGATCGTAAATCACATAGCAATGCATGGTCGGAAACGCTTTCGTGGCGCGGTATTGACGACACAAAACAACGTCAGATCTTCAATGCGCCTGAGATGTGAGGCCTGCATCACGGCCTGGGGTCGTCATTTCGAACACCTTCTTTGATTTTTGCTGTACTAAGAAAATAAACATGTTTTATCACCCTTTTCGTGTCCTTCCTTTCTTGTGTTTTGTGTCGTCACTACTGCGCCAGGAAAGCGTTTCCGACCATGCACTGCTGTGTGATTTCCGATCGTCTAGGTGCACTCTATCTCTCTTGAAAGTTTGTAGCCATTGTACTGATACACTCTGTATGTAGAGATCAGGAAATTTCGCGTCTTCATTTGAGGACAAGCTACACATCAAACACATGCACATTTGACTTACTTCTCCAATTGGGTCGCAGTTTGTATGCCACGCCCTGGACGAATTCTACCCGATGACTGAACTGCAAGAAAAAGAGAACCAAATCCCGTGCTACCTATTCTGGGGCAATACTTGGGCATCAGCCAATGAGCAACTAAGGATTTTGGCGTCTAACTGGTTGCCAAATGAATCCACGAAATTTCTGGGTCTCTGTCTATATGCTAAGGTCGTTGGCTACGAGAAAATTTGTTATTTTATACTTGTACCACTAACTGTTCAACTTTTATACATTATCAGTGATTACTATTTCCTAGCAAAACAATTTTCTGAGCCCAAAGTTTTCGCATAAATACATGGCAATATCAAAATTTTGCTGTTATAGAAATATACATACAAAGAAAGAAAACTAACTTACCTACAGAAATTAAGTAATTCACACATAAAGAAGAAGCCAAAAGCTACTTTAAGACGTGTGTAAAATGGCAAAAGGAAATGTTTTTTTCTCAGTTACAAAATTGCTGAAAATATGATGATTATTTAATTTATTTGATTTGTGGCTGCCCCTGAATTTTCGTAAAATAAATTTTTTGCTAAGCATACCTTAAAATTATTTAAGACAAGATCTTTCAGTTGACCTTGTTAAATTCTGTGTAGATAAATTTGGTTTTTTTTATTTGTAAATAAAAATGGTAAAATTCATACTTTAACGTGTCATTTTGCAAAACTCATGCCATATAAATATATATATGTATATATATATATANCGCGCCAGGAAAGCGTTTCCGACCATGCACTGCTGTGTGATTTCCGATCGTCTAGGTGCACTCTATCTCTCCTGAAAGTTTGTAGCCATTGTACTGATACACTCTGTATGTAGAGATCAGGAAATTTCGCGTCTTCATTTGAGGACAAGCTACACATAAAACACATGCACATTTGACTTACTTCTCCAATTGGGTCGCAGTTTGTATGCCACGCCCTGGACGAATTCTACCCGATGACTGAACTGCAAGAAAAAGAGAACCAAATCCCGTGCTACCTATTCTGGGGCAATACTTGGGCATCAGCCAATGAGCAACTAAGGATTTTGGCGTCTAACTGGTTGCCAAATGAATCCACGAAATTTCTGGGTCTCTTTCTATATGCTAAGGTCGTTGGCTAAGAGAAAATTTGTTATTTTATACTTGTACCACTTACTGTTAAACTTTTATACATTATCAGTGATTACTATTTCCTAGCAAAACAATTTTCTGAGCCCAAAGTTTTCGCATAAATACATGGCAATATCAAAATTTTGCTGTTATAGAAATATACATACAAATAAAGAAAAACTAACTTACCTACAGAAATTAAGTAATTCACACATAAAGAAGAAGCCAAAAGGTACTTTAAGACGTGTGTAAAATGGCAAAAGGAAATGTTTTTTTCTCAGTTACAAAATTGCTGAAAATATGATTATTTAATTTATTTGATTTGTGGCTGCCCCTAAATTTTCATAAAATAAATTTTTTGCTAAGCATACCTTAAAATTATTTAAGACAAGATCTTTCAGTTGACCTTGTTAAATTCTGTGTAGATAAATTTGGTTTTTTTTTATTTGTAAATAAAAATGGTAAAATTCATACTTTAACGTGTCATTTTGCAAAAACCATGCCATATAAATATATATATATATTTGAGGAAGAAGTAGTTACAGACAATGTCTAAAAAATGAACAGTATGTGCCCAAATCTATTCACTCACTCACGTGTTATTTGGACACGACGTGAACAACTCTTTACTAGGCGATAAACTGGAATAAATGACGAGACCGTGTCACGTGAAACCCAGTCTAATAAAAAGAGAAATTTCTCGCCATGCTAACAGCCTGACTGAACAGATTTGTAACGTGCATGTAAAAAACTGAGAAGCCTAGACTGCTATAGGCTATTCACGGTGAAGTGAAAACTTTTGAAAGCCCTCTCATTTGGAATAATAATAGTCAATAAATATGTATTTTTTAGTCTTAGACGTTAACTTACGAGTGAGGTTGGATATATATGCTATGTTTATTACTTACATGGAAACGTTTACTTTAAAAGGTGGTTGAAGAATAAAAGATGGCTGAAAAGAAAAAGTAACTGTGGCTTAAAAGTTCTCACTTTACCGTGAACAGCCTATACCAATAACATTTGCGAGATTCACGTACATGTACCCATGGTGCTTGTGTTATAAGTCTATTTGTGGTTTCTTCACAATTTTTTAATCAAACCTTCAAAATACTCTTTGGAAGTTTCCTAAATATGCTACGTATCACAAGCGTTTTGTATTTGTGTTAACATAAAATGGACTAGGCTATGGCTACTTGGTAAGGCAATAATTTTACTGTTACACCGCCGAGACACCGAGCCACAAAAAACCAACACAAAAATCCAGTCGCTCTGTGCGCACCAGTGTAAATATATTATTCTCATAATGAATGTGTTCAAGCTATTAAAACATTTAGGGTGTGTCAGCAGGTCTCTGGGCCATTTCAACTGCATTCAAACCAGCATCTGTAACACACTAGCATTCACCTCTGTGTTTCACACAGACAGATGTCACGTGCAGAAAGGGGCAAATATCTCATAGTCGCCACGCTCACTGAAGCTGTATAAATGTTAGTGTTGTGGACTCCAACACGCTTGTCGCGATTAGTCACGTCGTTATCGAGCCTCGCGAGTTCTCACAGATACACGCACAGACAAGTAAGACGCGAAATTCCACACATGTTATTTCGTGAACTGGAGAAAATATGAGATTATTTATTTAGGGTAAAATCTACAGTTGATAACAACAGCCATGTTTATCGATAAAATTTGAGGAGGGAGGGTAAGAGCAAAAATTAGTACTCTCAAGCATAGCCTCCCGTTGTCGAAACCATTCTTCTTCGTCGTAAATTAAATTTAACACTTTGTTTGTTCAGCATAATTTATTTACATAAAAGCCTAAGATATACAGCAACAAACAGCGTGCTTCAAGTTAAAAAAATCTGATTTTATGTTTAAATATTGAAGAAATTATGTGCCTGGTGGAAGGGCTTTCAAAATGTGCTTCTGATAGACATGGCATACCAAAAACAGCTTTTCGATCATTCACGTGGGTTCAGCAGTTGCTGTGTTGATTAGCCTTTGGCCAGGTAGCAAAAAAAAATGGCCATAAGTGTGCTTGCAATATAATTAGCAGGACATTTTCTGTAAGATAAAGTTATTGTATGTATATCTTGCTATTTTAATTTCACATGTTTATTCATTTTTTTTGCGAAAGATTTTGCATAACAGATCACAGAAAAATTACGTCCCTAACCAAACAAAAATAAAAAAACACATTATGAAACGAACTATTTTATTAAATTTATCTAACAAATCAAGTACCACTAATTTAATTATGTTTTACATATTATTAAGCACTTTATATATCCACACGTGCCAACGATCTCTGGACAGAATAGCCTCCCTTGTGACATACCATCCCCGTTCTGTCCACTGTCATCTCTAAACACTCTATGCGTAATTGAATTACATACGCGATAGATTATTCCCCACCATTGACTTAATGAGCACCTCACACATGGTGTTTTCCTAGCCGTGGATTCGTTCCCAACACCTCATCTTCCTCGCAGTTTATTTTATAACTCAATTGGTGGTTTCTTCGGTGTCTGATTTTCTCTACGTAAAAAAAGATTTCTCAACACAAATGCAGACATGTATGTTGGATAGAAGTTGCCTTATGCAGAAGACGAAAACTATATATAGTCGTAAGGAATTTGTTGTCTAATAAATTAAGTTCTTAAGAAGTCATTCTGCGTGCACGGAAGGGTTCGTACCCGGGTGGTTTGTTTATTTATTGTTTTTAAGAACTGTCACAACCTGCGATATTCGTATTTCATTTCTTGGTTGGCCTGGTTGTATAAACGGTTGTACTAGTAGAAATTAGCAAGAAATAAAATGTACGAGATTAATTTTAATGCTAATTTGCGTTGTTGTTACATAATTTCTTTCCACTTCCATATCAATATACTACATTCATATACGTATAACCATAGTGACCAAAATTATGAATAAATACTAGAAATATTTGTTTTACGTATGATAATAATTATAACATTAACATAACATTTAAATACTATAAACAAATTTTAATTAGTGATTTTTTAATATATTTTTTAAGAAATCTTCCGAGGTAACATGCTAACCGACTAATCTAAGAAATTAAGAACCGATGATAAATACCGATTACAGAAATTAGGATAGCTTCGTGGTAGCCTCTTCTGTTGGTTATAGTCACAGCACGTATATACGTGTTTATTTTACCACACTAGTCAGAAAAATCATAGCTTTAAAGACAAAAAATTGCAATTCGTTAATGACCATGCATTGCTTCTTGGATAAAAAGTGTTAATAGTATAGACAGTACTGGCCTATATGTCCTGGGCGATGATGAGCAATGCACTTGATTTGCTAAACAGTAATTTCTCCTAACATTTTTAAAACTTAAATATTTGGGGTTTTAAAAATATTATTATTTTTTCTTATGTGCCAATGTCACTAAACTTTTCCGGAGTTCTTCTCAAAAGAGTGTGGGTTATTAGATATTCTGCCACAACAGTGAAATACGTTGTTCAGTATCACCTGTAATTTCCGAAGAGAAACACATTTCATCATCGAGAAAACAAAGGGAATATNGGAAATACGTTGTTCAGTATCACCTGTAATTTCCGAAGAGAAACACATTTCATCATCGAGAAAACAAAGGGAATATACATGACAGTTCCTGATTAGTGTGGTATCAATATAATAATTATTTTGGAATTAATTCTCATGCCCTATAAAGAATAATTGCTTGATTTCATATTACTGGTATAGTATGACAACAGCGTTGCCACGCCTTAACCTAACGGTTGTTCGTAATGACCAGCACAGGTGTACCTTGTTTGAGATGTGTGCAAACTGCTCCGATGGAGGCTGGTACGGGTTGCCTGATGGTTGCGGGTTTGTGCTAGTAGACGGCATTGACGAAGTTGCTCCTCGTGCCAATATGATGCGGATAAGCTGAAGAATATTATCTCCATTTTCTTCTGCGTTCCTGTTGCTGTTATTTCTTCTTCACGTGACAACATGGCTATCGTAAATTTAACAGGGGTTTGAAACCCTACAAGTTTTGAAATGGTCATAGAGCTTTCCTCTTTAAATAGCGAAAAAGGAACGACAGCGAGAAAAATGTCTGATTTTCCGCTCGGGGTGCGTATTATAAAGAGTTTTTAAGGGGAAAAAATAGTCCACCCTCACTATTGAAGTACTCTGCCAATTGCTTGGAACGAAGGTTTCCGAAAATACCCGCGTAATTAGCCAATGACAAAAATTGGCGGAGCAATTAAATATATCGGAAGGGGATGGGCAATTCGCCAATGAGAATCAGGGGTGGGGCAATTGGTAAATTAAATATATTGGAAGAGGGGGAGGGGTGGATGTCATTAGTGGTCTGCTGGTCGCGGTGCTGCGGACAGCGCCAGTAATGTAAAGCAAATTACAAACAAAAAGTCAAGATGGCGGTTGAACGAAGGTGAGAGACAAACTCTATTAATGCATAAACAAATGAAAAACGAAAAAACCAAGATGGCGGAAGGTGGTTGTGACGCCTACCAAGATGGTGGAATGAGTATTGGAGGAGGGGGTGTGGGGAACCTCAGGAAACTCAAATTTTTTTAAATAATTTTTTTAATAATTTTAAAACCATTATTCAATATTTTTTAAATATATTTTTTATAAAAAAATATGGATTTTTTTTTCTGAGTTTTCAAGTTTAATGGTCACCTGGATATATCATGGCCGCCAGCCGACTGGAATGACAGAGCACGAACAGCTCGACGCTTCGGTCCCTTGTTCCGAGGTGCCAAAGTCCCCATAATCCCTGTAGGCTATGTAGCCTTACTACTAGAAACCAAATATTTTTACCTAGTGTATAGTTTTACTTTTATTATATAGTGGAGTTTTATGTTTCGGATAATGTGCACAGCTTAATAAATACGAACACATAAAAATAAATTTTACACTATTCTTTTATTTTCAGCCTGAGAGGTTATACAATAGGAGTATTTTATTTATTTGTTTCGTTGGGGAACTTTATGAAGGCAACATTTGTAGCGAACTATATGACATCACACGTTAATTACTACTCATGAACGTAAGTCACGAATTTGTTTTGTGATAGCAATTTTTATGACGTGTATAATAAATCATACGCATTGTACTCCCTCCGTTACGTTTAAATAACCAGCGTTGAGATAACTATGAACTGTAATTAAATGGCTTTTGCGTGGTTAACAAACAACGACAGAATTGTATATCATGTCCGGTTTTTTGCACTCCTCTACAACCGCGCAAAGTTTATAATTAAGCTACACGAATTTTATGCGGTGATTTATAGGGTCTTCTAAAAATAGGATCCGTAATCTTAAAAAAAAAAATAAAAGATAACTCATAATATTTGTATTATTACTTGTTATTGTGCGAATGATTTTACCGTTCCGTACNAAAAAAAAAATAAAAGATAACTCATAATATTTGTATTATTACTTGTTATTGTGCGAATGATTTTACCGTTCCGTACATAAGTTTCTGTGTTTGATATTAACTTTCTTCCAAAGTAATCATATCTGCATAAATGTAATATAAATTCGAGACTTTTTTAAATCATGCGAAGTAAAAACCCTTTTTTTGCTGTAATGTTTGAAGATAATTCATTTTTATAGTTAGATATAGATCATGGTAGAAAATACATTTACCTCAACCAATTTTATTACAAAAATCCTGTTAAATAAACCAAAGTGAATCTCAGAAAATTACTGGAAAATGTATTTGTGAAAGAAAGCAGAGAAAAAAATTATATAAAAAATACCTTGTTTTGAAAGATTTAAAAAATTTTCTTTTGTTGAAAATATTTGGCTCAGTAGGGAACTTGCAGAAGGATGTTATTTTCGTTTCTGTTATAGTTTAAATACAAAAACGGTTTATTTCAGTTGTTAAAATTTTAAATATAAATGTTTATTAATAAAGTTTGTTCAGAGTCAGATTTAATTAGATGACTTAAAGACTCACCGAAGCGCTGGTGTCTGTATAGTAACTTGTTATCAAAATAAAAAAAAATTCTTTTCCACAAACTCGTAATCAGAAAATAATACCAATATCGCCAAAAATGGCTATATTTTTAAAACACAAGCACAGTAAGAAAAAAAATTAACTTCTCTCAAATATAAAGTAATCTGTTATATAACGATTTAGATTCCAAGACATTTCCTAATAAAATAATTTGCTTTATGAAATACTAGTCGTACCCACGGCTCCGCTCGCGTGGACTACATGATTATTGTTTAGGTTTTTTTTAAAATAAAGTTGATTTTTACTTAATGTTAATCTTGTATACTCTATGCATATTATATAACTCAACGTCTCGGTGAAATAAATGGTAAGAACACTTTTTAGTATGTATCTGTTATGCTACCACGGAGTTTTTTTTAGGTATTTTTATTCTACACAATTCTTTACTACATGATATTGTTCCATCTTTAACGAGTTAGACAGCGTATTGCAAGGGAGCGTGCTGGCGTCAAATATTTTCCGACTTGATTCAATATTATCGTTTGTAAATTTTTTGAGATATTTTAGCGCAAAAAAAGTAGCCATTATCACCTTTCAGCTCTACAACTATTTCTGTGTAAGAAATTACGTTGATCTGTTGCTCGGTTGCGACTTTGCATTGTTATTCCGTTTGTGTACTTTCTTATTTTCCAATAAGAATTTCCCCGAGGGAATGAGATATTTTCTCGGGATAAAAAGTAGCCAATGTCACTTCCCGGCTCTCCAGCTATCTCTGTGCAAAAAATTACGTCGATCCGTTGCTCCTTTGCGACGCGAAAGAAGGAGAAACAAACAAACAAACACACTTTCGCATTTATAATATTAGTTAGGATTTTTGGTCGTTTGAGAATTCACTCAATGTAAAAACGTTTGAGAAATGTCATGTTCACGATTAATAAACCCTAACAGAGTATTCAAATAATATCAGCTTAACAAATACTTCAAGATGTTGAATGAAGGTTCTCCTCCGTTGACTGGTGAGAAAGTTTATTTAATACCTACGAAATTTTAATCTTTATTTACGTTTTGCATTATAGCAAGATTATTTAAATCGGATTAAAAGTATTAAAATATCATNCGAAATTTTAATCTTTATTTACGTTTTGCATTATAGCAAGATTATTTAAATCGGATTAAAAGTATTAAAATATCATGTTTTTTACTAAAATACTTCGTGTTAACCACTCCGTTTATACATCAGTTTGATAATGTATTAATATAATATACAATGTCATTTTACAAGTGGTGCTTCCTTCCAAAATGGGTTGTAAAGANAAGTTTGATAATGTATTAATATAATATACAATGTCATTTTACAAGTGGTGCTTCCTTCCAAAATGGGTTGTAAAGAAAGTGTGTAAGTGATTTCAAATCTTAATTGTTGGCCAAGTTGGTTTTAAATCTATGTTGTGTTTCAAACATAACGGAACATAGCAAAGCATGAATACTTAACTCACAATTTTTTTATATGAATACATTAGGTATTAATATTTTAGTATTTTGTTTGTATTTTTCATGTAGTTGCTCACAGATTATATTATTTATAAATATTGTATTAAGTGCTCACATTTATAAGTTGTCAGTATCTTGAAAAAATGGGACAGAACATCTTTTATCAATAGATTAAATAATTCAATTTAAAAGGGTTACTTCCTTACTAGCACCTATTATTAAATCAACATTTGTTCAATTGTATAGAAAGACACCTTTTCTTAGAGATCATAAACGCAGATAAACTATAAGAATAACGAAATATTTTAATTAAAGCATGCGAGAAGTAATTCAGTTTCCGTATATAATTAAGAAATGTACACACGAGATATGAATCTTAAGCAAGATGCTGATGGTAACAAATAAAATACCAGATTTCGTTTATAGATGTTTTAAACAAACTAGTGTAAAAATATAAATTTCAAACTCAATAATGCCACTGCGATTAACAAAGAGAGAAATTTCCGACAGAATTACCGACTACTGGCATGCATACCAGAAGGTTTAAAGAGTTACAATCACACCCGAGTAACTAACTAATAATTTACACAGTTATGCAATAAACACGCTAAATTAATTTCCCAAATATCTCTGACTGGAAAAATCTACGTGATTTTACTTACACAAAATGCACTCAACTAGCATCGTAACGCGAAAAATTAATATGTTAAAGTTTAATCAAATTTAACGTCGTTCGTGTTAAAATCAATCGCTTTGCAAGGGACATATTTTGTTGCCCTTAAAATTAGCGTAATGCAGTTATACCATTTTGTTCATCGCAAGTTATACCCGATAACACGTTTTTCTTTCTCGCACGCCACGCAAGCCCGAAGGATAAAACAACCCCCCCCCCCC
>NQII01001018.1:505718-581107 GCA_002778355.1 Clitarchus hookeri | reverse complement strand
GGCCGAATGTGAATGGGGAATTCAGGGGTCCTTTCCCGGGAAAATCTTTAAAGCTTAACCTACAAATGATGCATTTTAAGCCATTTTCCGATGGAGTACGTATCGCCCATAAGAAACAACGTAGTTTTTTCCACCGCGGGGATTCACCAGTGTGTGCCACTAAATATGCCCAGTGGCTCTGGCCTCTAGAGGGTAATTGATCACCCTGATCACCCCTGCCGCCGTAATTACGCCATTCAAACCTAGTACAGTGAAATTGTTACGGACACAAAATACGTATGTTAGTGTTACGCGAATGCAAGTTTAATTGGATACTTTGTTTAATATTATAATTCCAATAAGACATCATCACACGAAGCTATCAGTGTCTGTGTTAAGTAACTCTTATTGACGTCCCTGATTACATTTTACAAACTACAAAACAACAATAACGTGAAATACGCAGAACACGTCTGTTAAAGTAATGCGATGCCGTAGGCGTGAAAGGACCGAAATTTATGTATTTTTCAAACACGGTTACTAGATAGAGCAACCTCGTTCTGAAAGTGAGACCCTGCCGTAAGTTACATGACAAAATCATACGAAAATTTTCCACATAGCAGACCGTTGCCGGAGGTATTACAAATGCCTTTATATGTGCATGAACATATGTATATAAGGTCACATAAATCATTATTGTTTTATAACTTTAAAGCAAAGTGTATATATTTTAAACCTTCAATAGAGTACGGGCTAAGAGTAAGGCGAATACGCGATGATTGCTTGTACTACCGCAATTCAAAATGGTTTCATTAAATTCGCATACACTTAGTCAAATATACCCTGGAAAGTTATCCAACATGAAAGCACATTCTGATAGTTTATTTACCAGTAAGATAATATTTATTTTATCTCCAAGAAACACATTGCGTTTTTAGGTCAAAACGAGATAACACAGCACATCACACAGGCACAAAATGTTCGTTTAATTTTCGAAATAAATTGTTACAAACTCTGTTTGAACAAAAAATATATATATATTTCAACTGAATACTTGTACGTACTTTTCTCTGTATTAGTAGTAGTGATACCTGCCAAATGCTGAAGTTTGGAAGTAGGTATTGAATCTGCTCTGCGGCGTGAGGCGCCAGCACTTGATGCTAGCCCTCAGTGATAGGGCGTAGGAATACGTCGACACTGTTGTCTCTAGGTCCAATTTACTAATAAATTACACTTTATTTGTGAGTTCACATAATCGAGTTTTATTGTTGCTTGAACAGGTTAACTGGTACATGAACTCACGAGACAAACTCCCCTCCCCTTTTTCTATGTAGGCTACGTATGGTTTGACGCCGCGATTGGCGTCGTGGGGGGGGGGGGAAGATTCTTCACACTTGGTGTAGAACTACTTATCTGACACTGCTGCGCTGTCTTCCCTCGGCTGGCGGTGGGGCGTCCCGACGCCTGCTCTCGGAACCCCTCCTCCCGGGTCCACTCAGCACTCTTCGTTTGACGAAGTCGGACTGGCTTTTCTCGGATTCTTCCCGCCGCACGTCCCGCTTGACGGCCTCCGACTGAGGTCCACGTCTTGATGCATTTGGCGAACTCGTTTTCTCTCGGCTCCCGGTACACCCTTCTCGTTTGACGAAGTCTGACTGACTATTCTTGGATTCTTCCCGCCGCACGTCCCGTTTGACGGCCTCCGACTGAGGTCGACGTCGTGATGCATTCTCGATCCGCGACTGACTCCGACTGACTCGTTCATCGCACTGGCTTCGTCCGGCTCCAACCCGGACGCCTCACTTCAGGTCCCCCGACTGACTGATCCGTTCCTCCCTCCTTCTCGTGGTTTTGTAGGCTCCATCACCATATACAACTTGCCCCGTCTCTGCACGTGGCCCGGGGTGCTTGTCGTCCCCCTGGGTCTTAAAGCACGTGGCCGCTGCTCCTGTGGTCCGCAGCCGGCCTGGCGTCGCCCCTTGATTCTGGCCTGGAAGTTTATTGTTCCGTTCTGCATGTGCGGGAACTCTTGGGTGCCCTCTTGGTTCGGCGCACGTGTGGTTCTCCAGCCTCCGGATATCGTGCCGCTATATCCCAGCACGCCCGCTAAAAGCTCTCATGGTTTATTGCGGTACAAGCCCAGGACAGACGCAGCTGGTGGTGGGATCTCGGTGTTCCTTGAGCAGCTGCAAAATGCAGCTGTGTCCACGCCCTGGTGCCTTCCGCTGTCTCCGGATGTCGTCTGCACGTGCAGGAACCGTTGCACGTGCAGAAACCTTTGGTAGCACGTCTCTTTGTAGCTGCGAGGCGCGGTGGCGCCCTCCTCGCGTCACTCGTCTGGCACGTCCGCTCACCCTTAATCTTTATTGTCGTTGTCCGCCTGCGAGCTTCGCCAGAGCGTGTGTTCTGATGAATAAAATATAGGGACGCAGAATGCGTCAGTAGTAAATTAATGAAATAATATAGTTATAAATAAAGTTCTTTACAGTCCAGCAGTTTGGCGCTACCTTAACTTCGAACCGTTATTTTTATATAAAAATATGCGTATACTAAAGAATAGAAATAAGTCGAAAATTTACATAAAATTGTAGAAACATTTTTTATTCTTTATATAGTTCTTAGCGGATGTTCAGCAGCATCGTAAATCCTTTAATCCGCTATATTATGTAAATATGAAATTAACAACTAAAATAAAATAAAAATGTTAAATAAGAATACAATCCTACAAATTATCGACGCTGATATTGTACTAAAACAGAAGCAATATTTCGATATTAAAAAAAGAATAAGTAAAAGATATTTCCTATTTATCAGACATTGGTTTTCTTGGGTTTTAACTCTGGTAGTCTTCTGATAAAGCTTATTATAATTTGAGAATTTGAAATAAATGTTCGAAAAAAAATTACTTTCTACCCCGCACTGAATGCATATTTTAGCTAACACACCACTTCCTGTTATATTCCCAGAAATATTGGCGGCGACTGACGAAAGTAGTTACATGACATGATGCATGACAATATTGACGCTTATGTATGTGCTCACTCAACTCATGCAATTAAGATTGTTTTGTGCAGCTAAGAATAAGAATTATCACAGAGTACTCAAGCATACAGAGGTAAAACATGCACTTGCACCACGAACTCCAGCCACACAGGCCAGCGAAATGATGTCACTGGCCAGCAACATGCCGGAGCGTCGTTCACCAATCAGCGCCGTGCACATTGCCTGCTAGCAGATCAACCAATAAGGAATCGCTCGCAGTACGTAGTATCCAGTCAGGCAAAAGGCCCGCTTCCAGAGACACGCGCAGCCTATCAGCGAATGGGTACGTCCACGTCAAAGGAACCGAAACGCCATTTTGTTTCTGTACACGTACCTGTCCCGTGGTATTATCCGCGATCAGTAATCCATTGACGTTCCTACTAATCTTCAGTGGTCCTTGTTCGTCATACGCGTAAAGTAATCAAGTCCATGGCAAAGTTAATTTTATATTTAGCCGCAGGACGAAAGGGACAGAAAGCTTGACCCCGAGCAGGGCTTCAGCAGTAATTAATTAATCGCGAACAACCCATATTACGTGTTTCTCCGTTCTGTGTTGACAGCAGTATGTCGAACAGAGTGCTGGCCTCGCAGCTTACAAGCTGTGATGTCATTCGCTGTTGCCATGAAATGACATGATGCAGCAATAGGGAAATTTATTTCCGCCTTTGTGTGCAAATCAGTGTTCCCGTGGCTGCCACGGAATGGGCACAAATCCCACGAACTTGGTGCAGCAAGCAGACCGCTAATTAGAAATAAAACATGGCAAAACTAACGTTTGTAATACACGCATGAAAATTTTCCAATTTTCTAGAAAAGAAATTGCACGCGCAAAGGAAGATGTGGTGAAATAATAAAAAAAAATTATACCAGTAAATATTATGATATATGTAATAGCTATTCATAAAGAAAATGCATGAGATTATATTTTTCTTAGCAGTGAAACAATGTTCAGAGTAAAATGGAAACCTGAGAAATCTGTATAGTTTTTAAATACATGTTTTAACATTACCTGTATTCTTAAAGAAACACTAGTTCAACTGATATTGAAACATTTTTTTCAGTGTAATTATGCGTTAACCATAGAAGAGGCATACCATATGTTCAAAATCTGCGCTGTTTTAAAAATCCTGCTATTCTTGGTCCGACAGACGACCGATGGTCATATCATTTCATCGCCTGATAACTTGCGCGTTTCACCCATAATAGTAGTGGTTTCAACCATATACAGTGTTTGCACATTTATCCCAATTCACCATATTTCCCCACAAAGCTTGCTCGCGACATGCGAATTATTTAATTTGCTCCTCGTTGATCACACATTTAGTGGATGGTTATACTAAATTGACTATATGGAGATTTTTGGACATTCGCCATTGCGATGCAGATGTCTGTCATGGAAAAACAAGACTGAACACGAAAAAAAAGACTTAAAAAAGACAAAGTAACCTATGGACGAGAAAATTAATATGTATACATCACTGGGAAATTCCAGGAGGGAATAGAGTAAAAGAACAGGACAGCAACTAGTTACGAAAAATACACGTATACACACGACCAACAGATAACACATAGAAAACAACTGAGACTAGAAACCTGCTTACAAAACAGGACAACACTGAAAAATAATGAAAAAATAAAAAAATTGGACAACACAACAAAGAAACGCACTCAAACATGGAAAATTTACCTGATACGACAGAATGCAAGCCAGGTGCGCTGTAGTCAAGAATAATGGTACGAAGCCAGATAATTCCATAAAGAAATCGAGTCAAATAAAACAGGACAGCAACCTAAAAGCGAAAAAACCTTTTTATGTATATATATATATATATATATATATATTACACACATGCGAAAAACTATATACTATACGACCAATATACAAAATACAGAAGACGACAGTGGCTAATTATTTGGTACACAAATAAGATATCACTGGTATAGCGTAGATAACGAAAAAACTCACAGAGAGTAGTTTTCTCAGACACGACAGAATACTACGTTTCGGGAACTCTCAGGGTACGTTTTGACGCATTCTGCGTCCCTATATTTTATTCGTCAGAACACACGCTCTGGCGGAGCTCGCAGCCGGACGACCGCAATAAGGATTAAGGGTTTTGTGGACGTGCCGGAAGAGGGACGCCAGGAGCCTCGCAGCTGCCAAGGCACGCTACCAAAGGTTTCTGCACGTGCAACTGTTCCTGCACGTGCAGGCGACATCCGGAGACAACGGAAGGCACCAGGGCGCGGACACAGCTACATTTTGCAGCTGCCCAAGGGACACCGAGATCCCACCACCAGCTGCGCCTGTCCCGGGCTTGTACCGCAATAAACCATGAGAGCTTTTAGCGGACGTGCGTGCAGAACGGGACAATAAACTTCCAGGCCAGAGCCAAGGGACGACGCCACACCGGCTGTGGACCACACGAGCAGCGGCCACGTGTTTTATGACCCGGGACGACGACAAGCACCCCGGACCACGTGCAGAGAAGGGGGAGGTTGAATATGGTGATCAAGCCTACATAACCACGAGGAGCAGGACCAAGCGGGGCAGTCGGCCGACGGACACGGAAGAGGACGGAGCGAATCCGCGAGCAGACGTCGACGGCAGCCAGCCGTCGTCAGGCGCAGAGTACTGCGTGGACCCGGGAAGAAGGAGCTTCGAAGCCAGGCGTCGAGACGCCCACCGAGGGAAGACAGCGCAGCAGTGTCAGATAAGTAGTTCTACACCAAGTGTGAAGAATCCCCCCCCCCACGATGCCAGTCGCGGCGTCAAACCATATGTAGCCGACATAGGAAAAGGGGCGGAGAGTTTGTCTCGTGAGTTCATGTATCAGTTAACCTGTTCAAGCAACAATAAAACTCGATTATGTGAATACCCGTATAAAGTGTATGTTAATTAGTAAATTGGACCTAGAGACAACAGTGTCGACGTATTTGTACGCCCTATCACTGAGGGCTAGCATCAAGTGCTGGCTCCTCACGCCGCAGAGCAGAATCAATACCTACTTCCAAACTTCAGCATTTGGCAGGTATCAGTTTCATCGTGTGTTCGTGTAGTGATTTTGGAGGGAAAGAATTTTTTGGCCCTTATATATTCACATATACATATATGCGTTGAGGGTGCTTAATCGTTTAAAGGTTTTTTTTTACTGCATATTGGCTTTCAAACATAATAAAACATATTAATATAAGAAAAATATGTATGAATATATACATTTGCTTATGGCATACATTTTGATTTCCCTTGGCGCTGAAGGCGCTTAAATTTATTATCAGGAGGCTATGTGGGTTGCTTTAAGTAAGAGATTGTCCGAAGTAATGTATTCCAAATATTAACTATTTTCAGTGGATTGCTTGGAAATTGAAAGTTTGAGCAATTTTATTCATAGTCTCATTTATTTCATTTCAGTTATGATAACTTGCAAAAATAANTTTATTTTACCATAAGCACTGAAGGTGCAAACTTGTTTGGAGGAAAGAAATAATTGTTAGTATGCTAGAGGGACCCTTGGTACCAGAATCTATTCGGATACTAGTCAAAGTTGGGCTCCTCCTGACTGCTCTTCTGTACTATCTTTTTCTTCCCGACAGATATATATTTTTGTAATGTGTTTTTTATTACGAATGTTTTGTATTTTTTGTAATATATATATATATATATACAAAGATATTTTCCATTCTCTTCCCGATCATCATCTATTCTGCTCAAGTCAATAATCCTTTTCGCGAAATAAGACATATATCTGGTTGCTTACGAACAAGAATGAGACTAAAATGTGTATCGAAGCAGTATACTGGGAAAAGTTCAGGCCATATTCTTTTGCTAGAGATGCAGAATGCAAATGCTCAATTTAATTCTGCAAGTATTCGTTGGTCTCGTCTGACTGCAAGAGGACATGTTATGCTTGATTGGAAGAAAAACAATTTATTTTTTTCCTCTTATATACAAACCCACGTTATAAATTATTTCTGCTGGTAAAACAAATATTTTTTATATAAGGAATTAATTTGCTGGGAGAGGGTGGGAGGGAGTGCGGTAAATCAACAAAATTAGTTAATCACCATATTTATTTAAGATTGTGAGCTGCGTTTTTTGTGGCTTCACTCCAGTTGTTAATTTTTAGTTCTGCAAGTTTACTATTTACCTGTCTTTTGAGCGTGTTGTATTCTGTTTTAATTACGGGATTTTGTGTTCTCTAAAAGTTATTTCGTACTTGTCGCCTTAGTGCTATTAGATAATCTACTTCTGGGTAATTTGCTCGTGTGCATTGCCTTTCATCCATGTATTTCGGGTTTTATTTTATCGTTTCCATTACCGTATCTGTAAAGAGTTTTGTTTGCACATTTAGTTCTAATTCATCGTTTATTTCTGGCGGGGTTTCAAATTTGTATGTTAAATATTTTTGGAAACCTTCCCAGTCTGTTACTGGTCACTTTATTGTGCATTGATTATTAGTTATGTATGTACTTAAAGTTAATTTAGTAAAAACTGAGAGGTGCTCTGAATCCAATTCGTCTAATACTTCTGATGCTAGAATTGAGGATATCAGTGAGTATAACGTCTTATATACCTGGTCTGTTGCCATTGTTTGGTAAGTGGGTGGGTTTAGGTGGTTAAAAAATTACATAATTTTTTTTATCTGCATGTCTACTTAGTTTCATTCCATTTGCCTAACTATATATATATATATATATTTATATAGTCCCATTCTTTATTTTTTCAGTTTGGGTCTCCTGCTATCAAAAAGTGTTCTCTATCGCCCATAATATTATTTAAATATTGTTAATTTAAGTTAGATAAAGGGCGACAATATGCAGCAGCCGTTTGGATGTGGGTATGGTTACTTTTAATTTTTATTGCTCTGGCTTCAATCTGGTATAAACCATTTCTATTTACTGGATTGTGATGGATGTTATTTTTAATTATTAGAGCTGTTCCTCCTCCTCTGTAACTCCTGCCTGATCTGTATATATTATATTCTGAAAAAATTATTTCGTCCTGAATATTAAACTCAATAATGTTATAAAAGTTATATCAATTCCATATATTATTAGTTGTTGTAATTTATATATCTGCGATTTGATCCCGCAGGCATTCCAGTTTAATAGGTTTAGCGTGTATTCTGTTTTACTGTTAGCCATTACTACGGGAGAGTAGCTAGTGCCTGTAGCAACAGTAATTGATTGTCAGCATGTGCGTGTGCTGCCCTGATGGGGCCGAAATATTGTCGCATGTGTGTTATTAGTTCTGCGAAGTTCGTGCCGCGAAGTAATTCTGTGAGTTCCCGAATGTCATGTAATGTGGCACCTATACCTCCATACAGTTGGGGTGGCTGTTTTGGAGTCTCCAAGATAGGCGAACGTCTGTTTGTCTGCTGTGATTGCCTGTAGTCGTCCGTCCTCGTTGCCCAGTGGCCGGGCCTCGCCCGCGCCTAGAGCACCCCGAGAGGGCCCGCTGGCTGCAGCCCTGCTATTTCCAGCCTGGCTGTTCCCGGTGGCGCCCTCTCCGGTCGCAANGCCCACGCCTAGAGCACCCCGAGAGGGCCCGCTGGCTGCAGCCCTGCTGTTTCCAGCCTGGCTGTTCCCGGTGGCGCCCTCTCCGGTCGCAACTGACCCTGCCTGGGTCGGCTCCTGCACCTCAGGCCTGTGTAGTGTTCGCGGTGAGCTGCGCAGTTGCGGGAACTACGCAGTGCTGGCGTCGTTGGGCGAGTGTTGTTCTGTAAGCTGCGGACGTGTGATCTTTGCAGTGCTTTGTTTCCTCGCGTGTTCTATATTCTTGTAGATCCTACAAGATTCATACGCAGCGTGATGCGCCTCCTCCTTGCAGTTAGCACACCGCAGGGGCTTGGCATCTATGTCGGTGTTGCACCCAGTATACGTGTGCGGTTCCGCACAATTTATGCACACTGGTCGCATGTTACAATGTTTTTGTGTATGCCCCCACTGACTGCTGGGCACATTTTCGGGTTTCAGCTTGTAAGGCTCTACACGAACGGTGGTCCAATAGAGCATTTTGATCCTGAGGAAGTTTTGGTTTGAGTGTTGAATTGTGACAGACCATGAACCTGTCGGTACATAGTTGGGATCCTTAGCTGTGTGATGGCGGGATTTTCGCTTAAAGTTAAAGTTGCGGAGGTCAATGATGTTGAACCCACACCTGATGATGTCATCCTTTAGCATATCCTCATCCACCGCACTACCTCTTCGGGCAGGTTTTTGATGACATACCTCTGGGGCTTCTCATCAGGTGGGCGTGTGTAGTAGATTGTTCCATTGAGAAGGCCTTTTCGTAGTCTGGCCGCGTGTAGAAACTAAGTTTTAGTTCTCGCCTCCAAGTGTGTGTGTTTTGGAAGCTAATTACGTTTTGGCAGAGTAGCTGGGCCACTTTTTCGAGTGACCTGCTGTCTGGTATTGCGAATGGCACTGGCCTGTACTTGTCTGTTGTTGGTGGTGATGCAGTTTGTGAAGAGGCGCGACTCGCTTCGCTTCCCTTCGCGACATCTTCTGACAGGATTTCAGACCTGTTCTTAACGAGCAACTCTTTCCCTCCCGCTGTCATTGATAGTTTCTTTTTTGAAACTTGATTTTTTCGGGGGGAGATAAACCCCTTCTCATCAGGGACCCTCTGGGGAGGAGTGCATCGCCCTGTGTCAGTGTTTTCGTGTGTTTTCGTGGACGAGGCACTGGATCGTCTGCTCCTGTCTCCATCGGCCGAACCGCTGGTGACGTTCTCAAACTCATCAGTGAGCTCACCCTCGTTAAACTGGGACTGGTTGGCCCCACCTGTACTCGTGTGGAGGCTGGTAAGGCCCTCCAGTCACCTGTCCTCTGGCGCGCTTGTTTGTGTTGTGGCGCAAAACGAGTGCGTGTCCGCGGCACTTCTCCGCGGGCTATGCATGTTGTTATTTAGTGTGATTGTGTGCGTGAGTGCGTGAAAATGTTCCTGTTGGGGGTGACAGCGTGGTGTTTTTGCCCCTGCCTGTTTAGGACTTGAGGCCGCACTTTGCCATACCTTAAGAAAGGCTTTGACTAGGTGCTCGTTCCCTCGTTGCCGAGTCGCTGCTGACTCGCCTATAACCCTAGTTCCGATGACTGACTTGTACTCTTAAAGAGAGCACAGGCTAGGTATTTGAGAGGCTGCCCCCTCAGCACCGGAGCTTGGTACGAACTGGACGAGGATACAAAAAAAACATGGGTTTATATAGTTTTTGTCCATTTTTTTGCTGCAGCGTATGACAGTACAGCTTTCTCCTTATTGGCTGTGAAGCTGTTATCATTGGCTGGTGTGATCTTGTACGGATGGTGTGTTTGCTTTCGTTTTATGCAGCAAAGATGTTTCTCTCTTAATAAATGGGAACCTCATATTTTTTAATTCAATACTCTGTTAACTGAAAATATTATTATTGCTAAAAACAAAAGCTGATTCCTTTATTTTTCTTTTGATTTTGTCGGCTTCCTGAGTGAGTGGAGTTGAATTTTCACAAAGTATATTACGTATGTTTTTTCCAAGGATATTCAGAAAGTCTGAATTTTTTAGTTTCACCTTTCCTGCAATTGTTTTTGTGTTCTTTAATTCGGGTCGAAAGAGCTCTTCCAGTTTTACCTATATACATATGGCCGCATTCGCAGGGGATTTTATTTACACAGTCATGGGTTTGTAGGTTGTCTGTTGCTGGTTTCACCCTGGTAACTATACTTTTAATATTGGATTTTGATCGGAATGCTGTTTGTAGTCCATATTTGTTTCCCAGGCGTCTTATTTGTTTCCAAAAAAACCCGAAAATACGGGATAACTTGGGTTAAGCCTGGTTTTTTATTCTATTTGGGATTGAGTGGTCTGTTAGAATTTATCTGCTGCTTTATGAAGTTGGTTGGAGTTATTTTTTATTTGATTGTGTTCATCGACAATNTGGTCTGTTAGAATTTATCTGCTGCTTTATGAAGTTGGTTGGAGTTATTTTTTATTTGATTGTGTTCATCGACAATACATTTTTTTTCGAAGCAGATGATCTCAGTTTGGGTAGCTAGCGTACGAATTATGCCAGTTTTAGTGCTTTTTGGGTGGTTGGAGGCAAAAAGAAGGTATTGGCCATTATGTGTTAGTTTCCTGTATACTTTTGTTGCACGACTGCTGTTTTTTTACTGACTAGAACATCCAAGAAAGGTAGTGCTGCCATTTGTTTCTTTTGCATAGGTGAACTTTATTGATGGCCCTCAGCGAGTCAAGGACGTTGGTGAAATCCTCAAGGTTTTCGGGTTCATGTTGCCAGACAAGAAAAATGTCATCCACATAACCAAGCCAGACTTTAGGTGAATATCTGCGTTTTCTGAGTGCCTACTTCTCAAAACGTTCCATCAATATGTTGGCCATGAATGGTGAAAGTGACGACCCCATTGCCATTGCCATTGCTTGTAGAAACCATCTTTGAACTGGAAATATGTTGTGTTAACACAGAAAGTAATCATTTTCATNCCCATTGCCATTGCTTGTAGAAACCATCTTTGAACTGGAAATATGTTGTGTTAACACAGAAAGTAATCATTTTCATGATAGGTAGAATTGGTAGACTCGTTCTGTCTTTTAGAATTGGGTCAGCTTCCAACTTGGTCTTGACAATGGTGAGTGTTTCACGTACAGGAACATTGCTAAAAAGGTTCTGGACATCGACATTCACTAGGAGGTCAGTGCTTGCTATTTCCAATGTTTTGGGTATGGAAATAAAATGACCAGAGTTTTTTTTTTTACAAAAGTTGGTGTCGGGCCTGTGAGAGGTTCAACCATTTTTAGTAAATATTTGGACAGTTTATGACAAGAAGAATTGCAGGAACTGATGATCGGTCGCAAAGGTATATCTGGTTCATGAATATTTGGAAGACCATATATGTGGGGTGGCTTGCTGCTATGTGGCGTGAGCTCTGCACTGGTTCTTTCTGGGATGTGTCTTTGATGTAGTTTACATAATTTGGTATACCTTACGTCGAATGCTGGCAGCGGGATCTTTATTCAGATGTATGCATTTGTCAGTGGTGATGAGATCTGTGATTTTGTTGTCATAGTCTGCTATGTCTAGGATGACTGTGGTACGAACTTGGTCTGCTGGGAGAATAACAATACTAGGGTCGAATTTCAATGTTTTGATGGCCTTGAGTTCATCGGAAGAAAGGTTTGGTTTCGGTCGGATAGCTGAGGTAATCGCTGTTCGCACAGTCCAGCGAAATTCATCTTGTTTGGCAGCAGGAAGTTTGTATATGGCGCACTCAACAGATGATACTGGGTTTAGTACAGAGATGTGTCGTGGAGCCATGCCGAAGTTTATGCCTTTTTGTAGGACATTCTCCTCGCAGGTTGACAGTCTTTGTTAAGATGTATTAATGACTCTATTAAAGCTCTGCGGTGTGGCAAGAGTTTTCGTTTTTGCTTCTCTTATCTTTTTGCTTTTCTTTGCTCTTTAGAGATTTTTTTCTGGTAAAGGTTCAAGATAGATTGGCATATCCTATTGAAATCATTGGAGCTGATCACGGACTGGATTTATAGCTGTATTGCCTTATTTAATTGTTAAACTGTGTTTTTGATAGTGATTTTCAAAAATTATTTCGTTGAGAAGACTTTGGCGGGCTTTCAGAGCTTTTTTTTTGCGCCTGACTGCTATACACAGGAGATCTGTCTGTAAGTTGCTTTGGAATTACGCCCTCACTACTACACTTGTAGAGAAAGGTCAAGTTGTTGGAACATCGTGATAGAGCAATCAATTTTCTTTCCAGTTTCTTCAAAGATATATGCATACCGGGTCCATACGGGGAATTAATGTGATCTAGAATGAATGGAGCAATGGAGATGAATAACTATATCGAAATTTTTGGATAATCGCCATTGCGATGAAGATGTCTATCATGGAAAAACAAGACTGAATACGAAAAAATACTTTAAAAACACAAGTAACCTATGGGCGAGAAAATGAATATGTATACAACACTGGAAAATTCCAAGAGGGAATAGAGTCAAATGCAGGACAGTAACTAGTTACGAAAAATATACATATGTACATAAATATCTATAAATACAAATATACATAAATATACACTACCAACCGATAACACATAGAAAACAACAAAATAATTTGACTCGACCGTGCATTTAATGTGCTGGAACTTTGACTCACGCTATAGGTGAAGATTCGCTTGGGTATAAATTTACGGCCCAAGTTTAAAACAACAGAATTGAATCAAGAGAAAGGTTCCTTAATTTTTTATTTTATATTAATTCCCCAAATTTTGTGCCAGCTTTAATTATTATCGCAGTATTATAGTATAAGAGATGACGTGGTAGCCAACTAAAAATATAAAAATAAGTTTTTATTCCATGCTGAGTGAGTCCGTGATAAAGAAGCAAAAACAACGGGGGTACACCTGTCAATTTTCCCACGTTCAGAAAATGTAGAAGGATTTCTCTGCAGAGAAACCGCTTGAACTGTTGCAAGTGCTGACAACCTCTCCATACCTTGTGATATTAATGATTACCCAGCGAACCTATTGTAAAAATTAATTTTCAAATTTCGTTTATTACGAAATTAAATAATACTGCGAAACATGGATAGTATTTCTGAATGAAGTAAACAACTAAAAAGGAATGTTTTTACTATCTGCTATTAAATATTATTGAATAAAACTAAAATTACCCGCAAATTAACGATAAATATTTAGTAAGTGAATATACCTAAAATGATAAATTATAGCNTATTAAATATTATTGAATAAAACTAAAATTACCCGCAAATTAACGATAAATATTTAGTAAGTGAATATACCTAAAATTATAAATTATAGCTTGACAAGCATATTATTTGAAGACAAATTCTGGTGGCTAATTCTCGTAATGTTTATAATTAAAAATGTTTAAAACATTCAGTTAATACATTTTAAATTTTTTTTTCAAAACCATTATAAAAATGAATGGAAATTTTTTTTTGTGGTACGAAACTACCCTGATATACAAGCTAACTCATCATCAGTAAAACAGTTCGTGAAGTAAATATTATGCAGTTTTACAAGTATTTTGTTTCTCAAAAACTGCAGTTATGTAATTTTTATGCTAGTATACGAACAATAAATATGGAACAAAATGATAAAACTAATACATTTACTAGGAGTAGATGTGATACCAAATTAAACCCGATATACTATTTGTTGCCATAAAAATTGCCGCACACTGGAGGACACGGCGAAATGGAATAAATCTTGGCACAGCCATCAGGAAAGATTGAAACAAATACCTGGTTACATCGGCAAGAAAATGAACTTTTTATTAGGGAAAAAAATTTTGTGGTAGTGAAGTGTATTTCGTATATTGTTGCCCAANAACTTTTTATTAGGGAAAAAAATTTTGTGGTAGTGAAGTGTATTTCGTATATTGTTGCCCAACCGAAAAAAATTAATAAATGCAACCCTCCGGCGTAGAGTTATGTAGACGACTTCTGGCTACTCTTTGGAAGATTGTCCCGTAGTTGTTGCAACTGCCACTCCAGGTGCTGTAAACCCGTTGGTAGAAACTGGCACCCCAGGTGGCTCCTTACGTGATCTATAGGTAACAAACAGGTCTAGGGACTGGGCTGTTCAAGGAAGAGCGTCAACGGCATGAGAACAGTCCTGGAAAACCCGAGCTGTATGTGAGCGGCCATTATTCTTATGGAAATTCCTCATTGGAGCCGTTCTATACAAGAAAAAAACACAAGGCCACAGAATATCCTGTACGTACCACTACCGGATAAATTTTTCCCCTTATCAATATCAGATTGTTCCCAGTACCACCATGGCACGAATTCTATTAACCTGTCTCAGCAAAGAAAATCGCATTTTTAACGCTGCGTAGTGCTCATCCCCCCCCCAAAGTATTGCTGCATTCCGTGTTCAGACAGAACATTCGATGTGTCACTATGCTATCCCTTAGCCATGTGTGCCACCTGGTTACGACGAAACTGCGAACGAAGTCACTATCGCCGGGTTGTCACTATGAAATGACGTAAGAAACGTCGACAGTATGTCTTCTTCTGCAAGCCGCCTCGTGATAAAGCGGGCAGAGACACAGACAGAGTCACTAGTGAAGCTACCGCATGTCTCTGGAAGATGTAAAGAGACCCCGGGTGTTAAGTTCGTACCTGTGAGATGACGAACAGTTCTTTTCTTCTGGTCGTAACTTTGAGTCATCCAGAGCCTTCCCTGGGGCTGGAGTTTTCAGTCGCATGCGTGTAGCTATTCGGGCGTTCTTTTGCCGAACGGGACGGTGTTTTGGTATGCTGGAACCATTCGGGTCTGCTCCCTAGCGAATTGGGCGCTAGGAATGGAAGCCGAGTTGTTGGAACGACTGTCTCGCATGCGACTGCTTGCAGGAAATGTAACTGCAGTGTTGCTCGGCAGCTCAGACTGCTTCAGATCAAAACAATNTCTCGCATGCGACTGCTTGCAGGAAATGTAACTGCAGTGTTGCTCGGCAGCTCAGACTGCTTCAGATCAAAACAATCTGTTTCACTACAACGAATGTTATTTTGAACATCTTTTGAATAATAAGAGAGTTTCTTTATTAATCAAGCGCATGATGAATTTATTTCTGTTTCATTTAGTTACAATTATTAATTGTAAAATATAAGTCAGAGAAAGAATTCGAAGAATTTAAACAAACATTAATTTTACATTGATATGATCCCAAAAGTAAATAACTTAAAGTATTAAGTCCGAAATATNTCTCGCATGCGACTGCTTGCAGGAAATGTAACTGCAGTGTTGCTCGGCAGCTCAGACTGCTTCAGATCAAAACAATGTGTTTCACTACAACGAATGTTATTTTGAACATCTTTTGAATAATAAGAGAGTTTCTTTATTAATCAAGCGCATGATGAATTTATTTCTGTTTCATTTAGTTACAATTATTAATTGTAAAATATAAGTCAGAGAAAGAATTCGAGGAATTTAAACAAACATTAATTTTACATTGATATGATCCCAAAAGTAAATAACTTAAAGTATTAAGTCCGAAATATTNGAATTTAAACAAACATTAATTTTACATTGATATGATCCCAAAAGTAAATAACTTAAAGTATTAAGTCCGAAATATTTAAAATTTTACCTCATCCTCTTTGCTTCATTATAATGTATTGGTTATACCATTCAGCTCATGCATCATTTCAATCAATCTTAATATGCTCTAATTATTTTTCTTTCGTGTTTGTCAATTAAGTTTAAGAGTTCACGCAATTTTCCTCTGCTCAGACTTATTTATTACCACTTATACATATTGTCTTTGTATTTTTGTCATGCTCAATTTTTCATTTTTGTTCATGTAAATTATGTTGCGCGATTACAATCTCAATATACTCCAAATTAAATTTTTTCCAGGTTGTTTGACATACATATCGATTAATCATATATTGATTATTAATGATTCTCCCACCAATCTAATTGATAATTAATATGTGCTCAGTCAATACGTATGTCAATAAACATGAAAAAAATGTAATGTGATGCATATTAAGATTGCAATAGCGCAACGTAACTCATATTAACCAAAATGAAAATTTGAGCATTACTGAACGGCTGAACGCCGAAGAATTGACGCAACGCTTTTCATTTATGGTGTTGGAGAAGAATATCAATCATATCACGGACAGCGAAGAAGATAAAACTGTCAGTGCTAAAGAAATCTAATCTGCCTACTTTTTGGAAAGGACAAATACACCAAACTTAACATAAATATTTCGGCCATATAATGAGGAGAAAGGATTCACTGGAGAAGATTCTGATGCCGGAAAAGATGAAAGCAAAAGGAAAAAAGGACGACAAAAATTAGATGGATGAATGGAGTCGTAGAAGTAAAAAACAGGAGCCTGGAAAGTCATCGAGTAGTGGCAGAGGACAGGAAATCCTGGAGGTTCACAGGGCATCGAATAGTCGGACACGACTGAACAATTAAACAAAAATGTATTAATTAAAAACATTTAATCAATTTATCTTATTTCACATATTATTTTCGGTTAGAAAATTTTTGAAATTTTGGTTATTGCCCACGTCTCTGTACCGATAATTCCAATTTGATTCAGTGTAAGTGAAAATATTTTATCCTTTATTTCCAAAAAAAAATATTTCAGTATTACAAAATTTAGAAAAGCATTTTGTGTACATGTTTCTACCATCAGTCATTTATATTTCGGAATTGTTATTGCAATAATTGCTGATATGCATACTGTACACACATATAAAGTTTTCAGGTAAATTCCAAAATTTACAGATATTTAACATATTATTACAGTAAACCTTGAATAGAAACAATAACTTCACTTGAAGTCACTGGAATCTCTGGAATTTTAGTGATTATTATGGTGATGAATTGCACATATTTATAATTTCGCTGTATGCATTATTTGATAACTTCTTCTTAGAGAACAATGACGGGTATTTAATTAACGGGTATAATATAAAAAAATTATCGTGCATGTCGATGTTAGCATATGTATCGCAACAATGTTGAAGTTTAATAACACGCGGAACAATTACTTGATCGCCCTTCACTCGCTCATCCCGAGGCAAATTGAATTCGCCTTACTTTTGTACTAGATCCACGAATTATAAAGTAATTTTCTTGAATTTTATTTTTTTATATTATTTTATTAGTAAATTGTTTAAGAAATTTTGTTTTTTGGTGGCGACTAATAATTGTAAAAACAATGATTGCTGTTTATTTTAAATTAGACTAGCGTGTTTTGAAATAAAGTTCAATTGTTACAAATTTATTTAAATATTGCCTATGTTGACATGGTCTCGTATTTTTTATTTTTTATTGAACAACATATACGATTTTCCACAGAAAGATTATTGTCTACAAATCAGTTGTGAAAGTAATATTCGCATTGCAAGATCTAACATTGAAATATTTTAGAAGCGACCAGTTTCTCGCGCAAACGAGCACCCCTGTGCAACTTCAATTGTTTTCAAGAGCCTACATGTTAGTTAAGAAAGTACTTGAACGGGATTGCGATGATCACATGAATTTCTGCTGTGAATTCGCAGGAGCGCTAAGGCCGCTATGAACTTTTAATTGAGAGATTAATAAAATATAATTTAATAACAAAACACGCTAATGAACTACGTATTCGATAGTAATAAAGAACGGTTTGAATTTACCACTTCACTATGTGTGCATATCCTCGTAAAAATACGCTTTATGTTTTTGTTTTGACTTCAGAGTAATTCATTTCATTTGAGTAGGTTGTGATTTTTTTTTATGGTTAATTGACTGAATTTTGATTATTGCTTGGTAACTTGTCTCTATTCGGTTTCTTATTTTATTCCTGCACATGGAGGAAATACGGGATAAATTGTAATGTGCCCAGTTTCTCAAAGTGTAATACAGTGACTTGGATCATTTATCTAATGCGGGAAGCATTGCTGCACTGGCGAGAAAGTAAACAGTAATATTATCAGGGCCTATGTTACAAAGGTCTCGTGTGATAGTAGTGCCATCATGAAAGTATCCAGTATAATAAATTGTTGGAAATTTTTAAAATAATCGAATTTGCAAGTATTATAATTTTAGCGAAGTTGGGAATTGTGAACGAAAATATCATATTTACCTAATTTTTGTCAAACGTTGTATCTGCCTTTTCTGTGATTGAAGGGGAGGGAATTCAGCCTTTGACTGAATGTTTGCTCGCGTGTTTTCTCGGATTACCTGCTTAATGTCTCGTGTTTGTTTGGTGGGTTTAGGTCCAATACTTTGTTTGCGTGCCTCAATGTGCTTCTGGATCACTTAGCTCTGTTTCCATACAGGAGAAGGGAAAACAACATAACAGAAAACTCGGTCATGTTAGCAGAAATGCATAAACTGGCCGCTCTATGCGAACTGACGTGTAGAATATTATAGGTATTTTCAGTGCGTCAAGATATTCGTGTTGATATACTACAGCCCCTAAGACTGATGACGTGTCAGCTAGTGTTCGGAATTTCCAGACGTGGATTGGACTAAAGCCGTATCCTTTGAGCTCGTTCTTTAAATGTTTTGTGTCTGCATTGTGTGTTAGTCCTTAGATAACTATTTTAATTGGTATTTCGTTTCTCTCAGCGTGTGTGTAATAGGGGATATGATGTTTTTGAAGGAACTTGCAGAAAATAGAGTGCTTCTCCTTTATTATAAGCACTTTCAGGTGCTGTTTCTTGGTGACTGTGATTTTCACAAAGAATGATTTGACGAATCGAAGAGTAACAAGGTTTCAGAGATGCACATTGGAGGAGCGTGTGTTTTTGGAAATGTGTTTGCATGTGTTACAGCAGTATTGGAGGTATCCTGGCTATCATTTGTAGAATTTTCTTCTCTTAATGGTCAGAAGGCGTTGTCTGCCGGAACAGCTGCACGATGGTGCGTCTGATTTCCTTCTGGTACTGCGTGTCTCCTGTTTGGTATATGCCAATGTGAGTTGTGTTGCGTGTTGTGCTGTGTTGAGCTCGAGGTAGCGGAGGAAGGAGGGACAGCAGTCACCTTCCGCCTGTGATCCTTACCACCAACTTCCTGTCACCCTGTTGACTCCATCGTGTCCTCGCATGCCTACCAACCCAAGACCTCGGTAGCTGACCGAGCTACCTGAAGGATAGCAAGGCTAGGCCAGAAGGGAAGAGCTAGCCTTCCCCAACCGCTGCCTGGTTGCGTCTGAAATTATTATATATACACACGCACATATATAGACACACCCGCATGCATCATTAGTACAAATCTTCTTTCATAACTGCGTACACATATCGTTATATTTGCAATACATACTTAGAATTGAGATCATTGGGACGGCTATGAAGAAAATTGTGATTATCGGGGCGGTTTTTAAGATCATAAACGTTCTGGGGTAAAATATGTACGATATGGAAAGGTCTCTGCAACAAGAAATGTATAAAGGTACAAGGAATGTCAAATACATCCCCAAATGCCTCCAGAGTTGTAAATACACACAAAATCTGCACCACTGGAATTCCCCGAGCACAGGCGATATTTGGCACAGAGGGCACAACAATTTACCTGTTTACCAGATACATACAAAGTGGGTAAAAAATGTGTGACGCAAGTAAATCAGTATTCCCTCCGCACTCAATATAACTTGCGCCCCACGAAGCAGTGGGGTATATATTTGCACAAGTTTTCTGGGCTTAATCGATTGTCGCTACAAAATACTAACAGTTACAAACCTCAAATAAAATACAAAGACGTATTACGTTTCCATCACCAACATCTGGATAAAAAAATGCTGACGAATTAACCTAGCGACATAAATGGCACGCATGTTGACAATATTATCCAGTTGTTGCATTGGTGAAAATTAATTAATCATTTGTCTATTTACAAACAAAGTTATCAAACAACTTCTTTCTAACCATGGGACTGGCTTAAAGTACTTATGAACATTAAACTGCACCTCTCCTACCATGGTAAAGTGAGTACTTTTTGAACACCTCTCATTTGGAACAACAATCAATAAATGTACTTTATTGTAATCTTAGACGTTAGCTTTTAAGTAAGGTGAAATACATACACTGTGGTTATTACTTAAATGACAATATTTGTTTAAAAAAGTGGCAGATAGATAAAAAATGGCTGATAAGAAAAAAGTAACAAGGGCCTCAAAAGTGCTCACGTTACTGTGAACAGCCTATACTGGTACGTATATTGAAAGACCGTTGAAGTGGAAAATACTGTCCATGGGCAATTAAATTAAACCCAGTGATCTACTAAGTATTCAGCAACAAGAGGCCACAAATAGGTCTTAACTCAAAATTCTGACACGTTCCACACTATGATATAACGATTATTATATCACGACACATTCACACTTCTGCAATTTATGATTTAGAATAACAGTTANACAGCCTATACTGGTACGTATATTGAAAGACCGTTGAAGTGGAAAATACTGTCCATGGGCAATTAAATTAAACCCAGAGATCTACTAAGTATTCAGCAACAAGAGGCCACAAATAGGTCTTAACTCAAAATTCTGACACGTTCCACACTATGATATAACGATTATTATATCACGACACATTCACACTTCTGCAATTTATGATTTAGAATAACAGTTCATACAGTCAAATTCGAAAAGATTCATAAATGTATGAACTGCAGTATCCTTTCCTCAAAATTTATGTTTATATTATGGTTAAAACATATTGAAATGTCTTCACTAACTTGCATCTTTAATTTCAGTTTTGTTCATAGCAATTTGTTATTCTAGAACAAAATCGACATGGTGCATCATATAAACAAAAGGTTGTAACTCCTAGTACGATATGAATACTGGGTTCTTTTTTTGCTGTTGGTCCATCAGTGCACAATATAACATGCAGGATATTAACACACTAATTGATAGATTTCTTGGTAGACACTGATTTTCTTGCAGAACTGATTGGCACAGAACAATTTTTCATAATAATATTGATGGTCTGCAGCATGACATCGGGTCACCAAGAGACCTCCAAGTCGTTCTGAGTCACACATTTATCGGCTCTTAGTAAAAAACTGGAGCAGAGTCCATGCATATGATAAATATTGTAGTATAATGAGTGTGAGTTTTTCTGCTTCATTGGAAGATTTTAAAACTAGAAGGGCCTAAACTTGGCTAACAGCATGCTAAGTCGTTCTGAGTCGCAAATTTATAGGCTCTTATGAAAAACTTGGAGCATGGTAGCTATGAATCTGCCTTATTTTATAATACACTGGAAAACTGTTATTACAATGCCGCGTTATTTGTTCTGCTTAGTTGGAAGCTTTCAAAAGTATAAGGGCTTAAACTTGGCTTCCAGAATCACCACATCGTTCTGAGTCAAATGTTTATCGGCTCTTAAACGAAAAACTGGAGCACAGCAGTCATGCATTTGATGCATTTTGTACTGCACTAGGTAACTTCTTATAACAATAAAGTTTAATTTTTTCTGCGTTATTGGATGGTTTGGATTCTAGAAGGCCGTAAACTTGTCTCCCGAATCACCATATCGCTGTGAGCCATTTGTTTATCAGCACAATAGCAATCTGCAGTCGTCATTAAGCTAATACAGTTACGAATTCGACATGTGCAGTTTTTACTCCACACATTTCCTGTAGAGTACAAATTGTGCAAGTGATTTTCTTGTGGGTATGTTGGCAACGCACGATTGCAGCTGGGATTGGAAGCTAACTTCACTTTAGTTTAAATAATCTGCAGTATGAAAACAAGTAATATACAGTGTTCTACTATCAACAATCAGTTAGTTACACTTTCTTTCAACTTAAAACGAGAGAAATGTGTACGAATAAAAATTATTCAGTAGTTTATAAAACTCCTTTACAAAATGTTTTCCGTTCAAAATTATTTCGTGATTGCAAGGCTATCAGGCCAAGTCATCTGTCAGAATATTTACTTTGAATGCGATGGATTATGAACGTAAGGCTAAGCTGAAAATTAGCTTAATTTAATTAATATCACCCAATATAATTAGCCACCACATATCTTCTTCACTCATATCCTTCCAAGGGGAACTGAACAAAACATTTAAAGCATAGCTCCCTGTAGACACCTCTTTGGCAGTAGTCATCCACNATCCTTCCAAGGGGAACTGAACAAAACATTTAAAGCATAGCTCCCTGTAGACACCTCTTTGGCAGTAGTCATCCACAACGCTGCGATATGAAACTTTCCCTTATTGCTTATCTCAAAACATTTAATTGGCGACATTTCTGGTATATACCCATGTCACTATTTTCACAATTTCTGTGCAAATCATAAGGCCGCCCACAAAATGTTATGCAAAACATTTCAAATAAGAAACAACATTTTAACATTAAGTGTGCAACAGTTTCTTTTGGAGGCCTGAAGTCAACAATAACATTTTTATAACATTNATCCTTCCAAGGGGAACTGAACAAAACATTTAAAGCATAGCTCCCTGTAGACACCTCTTTGGCAGTAGTCATCCACGACGCTGCGATATGAAACTTTCCCTTATTGCTTATCTCAAAACATTTAATTGGCGACATTTCTGGTATATACCCATGTCACTATTTTCACAATTTCTGTGCAAATCATAAGGCCGCCCACAAAATGTTATGCAAAACATTTCAAATAAGAAACAACATTTTAACATTAAGTGTGCAACAGTTTCTTTTGGAGGCCTGAAGTCAACAATAACATTTTTATAACATTCTACGGTAATTAATAAGAATCGCTGCTTTTGTGAAGGAAACCCATCTGAGAGTATGAAAACTATATACGTGGCTTTTACAAGGCGCCTTGTTGAAATTATGGTTGGCTTTGTAATACACTGAAGAGCCAAAAAACTGGTATAGGCGTGCGTATGCAAATAACAGAGGTATGGAACCAATCAGAGTAACGCGATGCGGTCGGCAGCTAGATCGGTTACTGCCTCTACAATGGCAGGTTATCAAGATTTAAGTGAGTTTGAACGTGGTGTTATAGTCGGCGCACGAGAGATGGGACATACCATCTCCGAGGTAGCGATAACATTTGGATGTTCGCGTACTACCCATTTCACGAGTGTACCGTGAATATCGGGAATCCGGTAAAACATCACATCTTAAACGTCGCTGCGACCGGGAAAAGATCGTGAAATAACGGGACAAACGACGACTGACGAGAATCATTAAACGTGACAGACGTGCAACCCTTTCTCAAATTGCCGCAGATTGGATTTGTGGACTACTCTGCAGGATTCATGGTGTGAATTGCTTCCTGCATACCTTCAGACATTAGTCGAGTCCATGCCACGTCGTCTTGCGGCACTTCTGCGAGCTCGGAAGGGAGGGTGGCCTACATGAATTAGGTAGGTGTATCAATTTTTTTGGCTCTTAAGTGTACTTCTCATGGAATCGGGACAAAACCAATTTTAAAAGGCATCCAGAATCGTTGTTGACAGTAACGCTATGGTATATTCGCCATAACGTAGTGACATTAAGAACGGCCAATGGAAAATCGTTTAATTATAAGCGGAAATTGGCGACTAGTTCATCCATTTCATAACAATTTACAGTTAGTTGATCTTATGTGTTTTTGGATTGCCATTTGTGTTAATTGAACTGTTAAATCTAATCATAATGTGGGAATACAAGCATTTTTGATGTTTAGAATTGTTTCAATGGCAGGTGAATGTACCCTATATGTATGTATTCATGCAGCAATACAATCTGCCACCATTAAGGATGCATTACGTCATTGAGGTTCAGTTAATCAGTTTAATGGGCTGTACATCGTCGCATGTTAACGTGGAAATTACATTCAGTGACATATTGCATATTAGTGTGGAAATTGCCAATCTAGCATACTATCTGCACATAGCCATGCCAAATGCAAAATACCTACTCAGACTAAACCTTATTTCACAATAGGTCAATCGAAGGGGTTGGGTGTGCCGACGACGCTGTCACTAGTCGGAATAAGGGCAATAAGGACTTTCAGGATTACATCGTATCCCGACACGATTTAATTACCGCTGTTAATTCCTGTTAGTCCTCACTGTGCTTTCTCCTTCGTGCGGTAGTGCATAAGCACATCCATCCGCCGTGGTTCACCTGTCGTGAAGTTGGGTTAAGTAATGTCCTCTTGCATTTAACACAGTTGTGCAACTCAATTGAAATATATTTTGCGGGTTTTACCGCACAATTTCCCTGGCCTTCATTGTGATCCCCACTATCACATTTCGTAGCACGTACTTAAATAGTGTAATGTCGCCACTGAACTTCATATTCAGCTTGATTAGTAATGTTAGTTCACACTACTATGTTCCAAGATTTTTTTCCTGTTCTTCCGAAAAAGCCAAAATTGTTAACAATTTACTGTAGTAATTTTTTTAAGTTACTAAATGTAAACTTAAAAAGTGCGTTTACGTAAATAACAAAACCATAACCGAAAACACAACACATGACACAAGAATCTTCGAGGGAAATAACTTGCCTGTAAAATATTACGAAAATTTCCATAAAATATACATGTTTTTGCAAGTGTAGCAAAGAGTTTAGTGCTGCATCTGTGCGAGTGTGCTATTTGTGTGCATAGGGGTGCTGTTGAAAAATGGATGAATGTGGGTAATAACAAATAAAAGTAAATAATTGCCTACCCATAAGTAGATAAGGTAGACCTTAAATAAACATTTGTGATCACCTTACTTGAATTGTGACACGGCCTTAACCCTAGGCAATTTACAATACAGTCATATGGGGTATTTTGTGCCACTTCAGGGTAATTTTGTTACAATTATTGGCTACACTCTTATTTAAAACGTTTACGTTGATGTTTAATTTCATAATCAAGAGTTTTATTTATAAATGACACAGTAAATTGCATAAAAACTTCGGGCGGGGTTCAAAGATGCCAATGTTAGTGCACATCTACTCCAAATGACTGTGACAGGTTATGTTCGTCTGTGATAAATATTAAGTATTTACCTTAAGCAGATACGATGGAAACGCTGAACGCAGCGTGCCTTCTCTTATTATGATACAACTCGGTGGAGTTATGTTACGATTGGCTTCTGTGAAGTGGTCAGAAAATGCTCTACTGTGCACAGTAGGTTGCCAATTTTTCCGCTGATGTGNTTTCCGCTAAAGTTCTGCTTTTCAAGATTCAAGCTTTACTTCATATTTACGGAACCTGTAGAGAAAAGTAAGAAAACCGCATATATAGAGAGTATACTATGAATACACTGCAACTTGTTACACATATATTATTGGAACTTATTCAACGACATGCACTACTTACCAGTGAAAATTCACAGCTGTATTTCAGTTTTCAAACTTATTTGTACAACCGCAAATATAACAACTGATAGCCATCGTCTGTATCAAAGACTGAAACTTTACATCCTACTTAACATTTTTGCTGAAATCACTCTAATAGAGTAATTACCACAACTTTGCCACCGAAAACAATTCACCGTCACGTATTTCTTGCCAACCCCAACATGGCTACTAGCAGACGACTAGAGCTCCAAGTTTGTGACGCCATGCCAGCTCCTAACCTTCTTAACGCCATACTATTGATGAAAGCCAAAACTTCAATCCTCAGAAGACTATACAAGAAGATAACATTGCAACCAACCTATTAAATTTGCTAAGAATAACACTACATGTAATAAATAACGACGAGAACAAAAATCAAAAACATTACATGACACTTATAGCCCACCTCTAACTCAGCCAGATATTTAAATCTTAAAATTACGTAGATTTCTCAGATTACACAGTTCCCCAAAATTGTTATTAAGGTGGCAACCTCCATTTCTCGCACGGTTATTTAAGGTAGTGTGCATTTCATACTGCCTGGATGACAGGCATATCAAATTTCGTCTGTGTAGGAACATGCTTTTCATGAACACCGTGAATATAACACACCGATAAACATTTTTCTTCTCAAAGATCAGAAATGAACATCAGTCAGCTGAAAGAAAGGCATTCTGCGAAACCGCAGATCCACGGACCAGCTGTTTAAGACGCATTCGCTATTTAATAATATTCACTCAACTCGGCAGTATTAGATTAGGTTAAACCAAATTCGAAATTTTTAATTTTCTTATGTTAATTTTATTTGAATTAATATTCTAAAACGAATTTCGCACTGCAATAAGATGTAACATGCAATATATCACATAAATAATTATTGCGTATTCACTAATTTATATGTATTTCATGTTCACACATATACATTCACCCAAGGAAAAAAAGTCATTAAAATTTTCTCCACATCAGTTTATCCAAACCGAATTAGCCTTTAGATATCAGTAATGGTAACCCTAAATTTAAATATCTGACATGAAAATATATGTTAGCAGAATTTCAAGCGCACACATAACAGATCGCTTCGGGACAAATTCTTGGCACATCTCTGAAACTGATAATTGCCGGAGAGGTTAAGTGGGCAATGGAAAGTGTTTCGGTGTTGTCTGTGTTAACTCTATGCTATTGCACTGACACAGAAGTTCAAGTGGCTTAGAAACAAAAACCATTATAGTGTTTACGTGCACTCATAGGTTGTCGTATCGTGAAGTCTGCAACGCCCAACTATCGCGCTGGTACATACATCGCTCAAATTTCTTAACACGGACATGTATTTCATTGTTTTCGAACAGTTAGCCTATTCTGGAAGACTTTTGTTAAGTGACGACAACAGTGTTTCGACAATGGCATAGTTGTAACTGGAACTGTATTCGGGGATATTGGTTGTGACGTACTTCCATTCGCCAGAAAATAAGCAAATGAAATATATCACAACTTAGTGGTGGCGAGGACATGCCCTATTACAACGTAGTCTTATTTTGAACATTCCACCCATCCGCGGTTAATCTGACATTTTTACATTGGGCAGATTTTGGAATACTTAACTTCTGAGATATTCAATCACTGCTGCATCGGTTTAGATAGGTGACAACTAAAAATAATGTATCAGATAATCCGCACACTTTCAAAACTGATATTTCAACATAGATCAGTAATCAACTTCTAGGATTATAACCAAAAAATTAAAAACTTTACGTGAAACAACACAAAAAATTTTTTTTTTCAGTATGCTAGAAGAAATTGTTAAGAACAAAGTATGTACTTTTGTTGCTACTGTTCCAAAAATTATGACGGCCTCTACCAGATTATGCTTATAATACTGGATGTGCACAGAATGTTAAATTGTTGCTTTAACAAAAGAGATTTTCTATTTTCTTAAGTTACTATAGGTTACAGAGTAGAACAGAACTTATGGCATCATTGTTATTTTACTCAAATATTACTAATGCTTTACACAGAAAGCAAATAAATTAAGATGTTTTAAATTATTATGACGTTAATTTTTGCATCTATTACAAATATTTTACACGTAACTAAGAAAATATACTTGTTCAACTGAAGGGGGAAAGTTTCAAGGACCATTTTCATATGGGTCCTGCAGTAACGCCAAACTTGTAACGAGATATTTTTTCTAACAAATGTGTGAAAAAGAGATGAAAAGTGTGAGCTACCACTGAGAGCGTGAGTTAGTTGGAATATGAAATTAAAAGACTAGAAGTTTTTATAAATTTAGCTTCTGCAGTATAATAGCCGCCATCCTTAGGGACCCCAAGGACGCTATTCTGAGCCCAGTTGAAAGTAAAACGCGCGTAGTATGGGAAGGAGAGAGAGAGAGAGCTTTATTGCATGGGGCAGGGAATATAAAACTATTCTTTGGTGGTGTTTTCAAGATTGTAATTTAAAAGAAAGAAAAAGTGAGAGAATATAAAATTGTAAAAAAACGCCTGCGCATAAATCTTTAAAAAAAAGCAGGAAAAACTAGGCTGTTCTGTGAAACTTCGTCCAAAACTTAATCTGTATAAAAAAAATATTAGTATTTAAAAACTCATGCTGTGAACGAAATTATAACCTGAGTCTGTCTTGCAAGATTTTTAATTCCATATATTGTACGTGTAGTGTTTAATCAAACCACGAAGAATAAAGAGCTCCGTGTTATCCCGAGAGAGATAGCCTACGTAAGAATTGACAATGTCGATCACTGTTTTTATTTACAGGATCATGTGATTAAACAGATTTGTGAAATTATAATTTGAAAAATACTAAGAGAACTTGTTAATGTACAAATATGGATTCAAGTTATTTCCACAGAGAATAAACGGCAGAAAATAATTTAACAATCTAAATGTGTTTCAACAACAAAAAATCTCATACAATAAAGGGAAAAAATTATTGCAACAAACTAGCTTTAACTATATTGGCAGATGCAATATTTACAAATAATTAACTAATTAAATTTTACAATTAATAGAATATGGCTTAAATTTTTTTAATACATTAGTATTTTTACGTATCGTTTGCTTATTTAGGGATGTATTTTATCATAACCACGAAGAAAAATCTAAACTAAAATAATTCTTTTAAAAAAAGTAATTTTCTTTTACTTATTTTGGGGAAGTTGTTCAGATGTGTAGCTGTGACACCGTCGGCCAAGTAAGTTGTGGTATTACTTTTCCGTGTTCTATCTAGTCTGGAATGTGAGAGAGTAAATTTTAGTTTTTTTTTTGTAACAAAAGTCGCAAAGCCGCAAACGTACCCCTCGAAAGGCTCACTTTAAAATTGGAGTTACTAAAATAAGAATGCGAAAAAAANGCCGCAAACGTACCCCTCGAAAGGCTCACTTTAAAATTGGAGTTACTAAAATAAGAATGCGAAAAAAAAACATAGTGACTGTTAATATGAAAATCAACCTGGTTTTGTTCGCAATGCTCACAAACTTGAGATTTGACACTAATAGTGCCACTTGTAANTTAATATGAAAATCAACCTGGTTTTGTTCGCAATGCTCACAAACTTGAGATTTGACACTAATAGTGCCACTTGTAATTTATTTTTCATAATCCTTTAACCAAGTTGGCTATCAAAGGAGATTTGTATGTGGACCTGACATAAAATCTCGCTAAATAAATTCCCCTTAGTGTCATTTAAATGTTACAGAGGCGCCTAAAACGCACATGAGTTTTACTCAGCAAGGGCGTGACCTTGAATCAGCTTCTTAAAGATTGAATGCAGGCTGGAATACTGGTTGGTGTCTCCGCGTCCATACACACACTAAAACACCTCGTGTGTTAAAATTAATTCTGCATAAAACCTAGTTAAGTGGTTTATATTATTCTAATTTCGCTTTAAAAAACAAAGCTTAATGTTAAGAAAGACAAAATATTGTTCATGAAATTACTAAGTTATCAGAACAATTTTAAAAATTAAAAAATTTCTGTGAGTTCTTTGACTAGCAACGAAATACTTATGTTAATTCTCTTGTATAATTATTTCCTGGCAAAAATTGATTTTAAGGATAGAGTATACTTTCCACTAGGGTAGTTCGTAATGNTCTCTTGTATAATTATTTCCTGGCAAAAATTGATTTTAAGGATAGAGTATACTTTCCACTAGGGTAGTTCGTAATGTCATTATAGAAATTTCAAAACATTTTGAAATATCAAATACTTTTGTTAATAAAAGAGTTTTTAAAACAAAATTTAAATATTTCGTAATATTCCGTAACACCTTTGATTAGGAAATTTTAAGTTTGGAGAAAACTAGATGTTATTCAGAATTAGGTTAATTAGGTTGTTATAATTAGATAGAATGGACATTTTTAGAACTACGGAAACAATAATTAATTTTCCTCGGCAAGTGTGCTGTAGATGTGGTGGTGTGTTCTGTAACTACTAGCAGTAGCCAATCACTGTAAATGTAATCTAATCAGTTATATACCCAGAGTGGCGCCAAGATATATTCTCACACCTGCGAACGTAATGAACACATTGAAAAATGAAATGACGACATAAACGATACTGTGTATGGCAGCACGTTTATCTTATCAACTGACACATGGCCACGTATTTCTTAACGGGTTTCGTATAAAATTTATTAGTTCATTACATTGTGACAATTTATAAATTTTAATTGTTACGTTTCCAAGTTCTAAGTTTCAAAAAAGCAATAAAATTGCCAATTATGGCTGAAATAATTTTAATTAATGAAATAATAAAGTAAAAAAGTAATTTGATCTAGCAGAGGTTGCACCTTTCAAACTCATTAGGGGTAACAAGCCTTTGCCTTCAGGACCATTATTATAGTCTATTCACGGTTTCTTCACAATTTTTGAATAAAACCTTTAGGAAATCACCCCATGCGTGACATGTTTGATTGCTTCCTAAATATGTAATACATCGCAATTGTTTTATACTTCTGTTGACATAAAAGTGCCTTATTTTTGGATAAATTGAACTTTAATCTACATTTTGTCTACAAAAACAGTAAAATTTAATTTGTAAATAACGTGAATAAAAACAGGGAGCAACTATTTGGGTTGGTAATACCCAGTAAGAAATAATCCTTACGAAAAATAATATTAAAGTGAGTGCGCACGAATGCAGTGCACTTTCCTTTAGGTGCAATTCTCCAGGCTTGGTTAAGCTTTGTTTGAATGAGGCGGAGGAATACATATACTGAAAGTATAACTTTAACAGGGCCTCAGAGTTGGAAGTAACCAAGAATGAACTATAAAACGAATACATTGCCACAGAAAATTCCACCGTTGAGGTTCTCAATCGCGACTAAAGTATTTCACTCACGCTTAAAACACTGCACTGGAATTTACAACTTCCGGCCCACTGAAGATTTACGTGCGCGCGACAAAACTATCTGTGACGTGGTACAAAATATATATCTGCTGTCCATAACTACTATTTAAAATCCGTGTCTCTCACGAAAGCTTTAAATATGGGCACTCAGATTCATTCTTAGTTTGCTAAAATGGCCAATGTAACGTTAATTTTCAGTCTTGGCGCACAGTTTCGGCGCGTGCGAGTATCGGATACAAGCTCCGCTCCAACGGCAACTACTTTATTCTTTCATTTAGGTATTTGAAAATCCACGTCTTTCTGGAACAAAACAAAGTGGATGTAGTTGCGGATTACCTGTCATTTCCACTGGTGTATTAGCTCATTAAACCACCTTGTGGTGGGGGTGTTGGGGCATCATCTAGGACAGGGGTTTCCAACCTGTGGCACGCGTACCCCTAGGGGTACGCGAGGGGCCTGTTGGGTGTACGCAAAAAAATATCGGTAATGGCGGAAATCAATATTTTGAAACTAAACTATGCAGATGTGCTGGTCTGAGAATGTGCGTGCGTGCTTAGGTCAAGGGATGTTGAGAGAGACGACTGTCGAAGTCGAGTCGCATGAGTCATACAGTGATAAGACGTCCGGGTTTTCTTCACCTACCTAAAAAAAAAAAGAAACCCACCACTTCAGTATCTCGTTTTATGTGAATTGAGTAAGAAGTACTATCAGCCTTTTGTACAGTCACGTTTTGCTATTATGTTTCCTACTGGTGTTTTGAGTACATAAACATAAGCCAAGTGTTTTTTATTAATTTAGTGTTAAGATGGATAAGTGGTTGAAAACCGGAACATTAAATACCCCTGCACCTGGCTTAGACATTGAGTCTGGTGACTTGTCAGCAACAAGCAGCAGTTCAAAGCAGTCTCATTTACAATCGCAATCGAATGAGAGTGCATCAGCTGATCAACAGAGTGCTTCACTGGTAAGAGATAAGATAAACTCTGTTAAAAGATCTCTAAACATCAATGCTCCTCCACCAGCAAAGAAAAGGAAATATCTTGATGGATACTTGAGGTATGCGTTTTCATTCACGGGTGATGATGACTGTCAACCATTGTGCGTCGTATGTGGAGAAATATTATCAAATTGAAGTATGAAACCATCTCTGTTAATGCGTCATTTAAATACAAAACATATAAACTGCAAACAAAAAGACATTAGTTTCTTTCAACGACTATCAAAAGGCCCTAAAGTGACTTCATTTTTATCATCTGCAAACAAAGACAAGCATAATGCAGTCGAAGCTTCATATAGAATCAGTTACCGTTTTGCTAAAAGCGGTAAAAACCATACAGTTGCTGAAAATTTAATTTCTCATTGCATTAAAGATGCTGTTGGATGCATGTTGGGTGAAGAACATGTACGAAAAATTGAAAAAATTCCCTTATCAAACAATACAATTTCTAGATATATCTGGCGATATTGAATCTTTAGTTGTTCATAAAATAGAACAAAGTCCCTTCCTTTCGATTCAAGTGGATGAAAGAACTGATGTTTCCAATTTATCAATTTTGCTTGTCATTGCAAGATACCCGGATGGTGACGTGCTTGAAGAAAATCTGTTGCTATGCTACCCTCTTACTGGAAAATGTACAGGTTAAGACATATTCCATGTTATTCAGGGTTATTTATATGAAAATGAAATAAATTGGAAAAATTGCTGTGGTGTTTGCGCTTATGGTGGCAAATCTATGTCAGGTGGTTACAAAGACTTGCGCGCTCGCATCAAAAAAGTAGCTCCATGTTGCTTGGAGCCATTGCGCCATTCATAGACAAAGCTTAGCTTCAAAACCTCTTCCTGGTCCATTGAAAGAAGTTTTCAATCAGTCCGTGAAAATTGTTAACTTTATTAAGAGCAGCGCAACAATCAAGACTATTTAAATTGTTATGTGAATAAATGGACAGCCTACATTTCACATTACTTTTTCATACAGAAGTAAGGTGGTTATCTCGAGGGAAAGTACTCACACGATTGTTTGAATTTAGAAATGAAATCCAAGTTTTTATTGAAGATCACCCTTTTGAGTTGGGTTTCAGGTTTCTTAACTGCAATTGGCTTCAGCAGGTTGCATACTTAGGTGATATTTTTTAAGAAGTAAATAAAATAAATTTAGGATTAAAAAATAATTTAATTACAATCTTCAAAGTTACTGACAAAATTGAATCAATAATTAAGAAATGATACTTTTGGGAATCCTGTATCTTCAAGTATCATAGTGAAGCGTTCAACACTCTTCACAGTTTCCTAGCTGAGAACAATCTTAAACTGTCCTAAGAAGTGAAATCTGATATAGTCTCACACTAAAAGGATTTCAAGTGTCGTTCAGGCACTACTTTCCTGAGCGAAGCTGTGAAGATAACTGAATTTCAAATCCTTTTGATCAATGTTTTTTTGAACAACCTAACAAATTGTCAATCTCAGACAAAGGAGAACTGATGGAAATGTCAACAGATTTGTCTCTGCAATCCGAGTTCAAACATGCAAATCTCACTGAGTTCTGGGCATGTGTGAGGACAGAGTATAAATGCCTCAGCTGTAAAGTCCTGAAATACTTGTTGCCTTTTACAAGCTCAGTACTTGTAGTAAGGGCTTTTTATTCATATGCTTTCATCAAAAATAAACATAGAAACAAGCTTGAAGTAGCTTCTGATTGAGGCTGTACTTGTCATCATTTCAACCGGAATTTCAGAAGCTGAGCTCTGGCATCCAATCTCAAGGATCTCATTGAGTTATCTTTTCATCACAAAAACTTTTCTTATAAAACATTCATGATAGTATGTTTTAAAAATAATGAGAAAAAATTATCCATTATGCTTGGATGTAATTTCATTTTTAAACTAAATTTTGGATTGTAAAATAAAATCAATACTTCGTATATGATGCGTATTTTATTACCTTTTAACGATTAAAAACAACATAACTAAATGTCAAAAACATTTATTTTATGGAGGTATATNGTCCTACGTGAGAGACGGGCAGTCTAACCACTACACCATCGCGGCCCCTCTCAGAATGGAATATCAGCAAAAGCAACGCCCGTTGACGGTGTAAAATGTCAGCTGCAAGATATCTTAGCGCGCGGAAATAGCAATGCTAACAGCAAATATGAAGANGATATCTTAGCGCGCGGAAATAGCAATGCTAACAGCAAATATGAAGAAGTAGCTTCTAGAGAATATTTATAAAATCAATTAAACTAAATTTCTTACAAGAAGCCAGCACGATAGTTTGTAGCACATGCATGTGAAATACAAACGTTAAATCAGGCTTTTCTGAAATCCGTTACATACTTCTAAATGTGTGTAAAAAAAAAAGAAAACTATATCAGAAACCATTAAATCGTATGGTTTTGATTTTATATTACGATGCTTTTCTCGTTTTATAATTCACAGCAAATAATAGGGACGTCACGGTTTCCCTAATGTAGGCGTGGTTTTGGATATAAATGTAGTTCCATATACTTATGTCAAAAGTGTTTAATAAAAAAGTTTAGCAGTTACAAAATGCTTTTCAAATTTTTAATAGCTGGCCTACCATTATTTTGTGATAAAATTAACGCCACACTAACTTTGCTGTATTAAACAGAGCTAGTGGTCTTAATCGCCTGATAAATGTATTCGTGGAGTGTAATAGAAAGCTATAACACGTTCTTTATTTTCATTTACTCATATTTATATTTATTAAAATTTTTTATCTACAAAACCTACACATTAAAATAATGATAAATGTGAATAAGTTTGGTTTCTTCTATAAATGACATCAATAAATAAAATCATACAAAATTTTTTTATTTCTTCATTAGTGTGGTATGTGTCTGAATGGTTCGGTGAGGCGTGTTTCTGAAGTGAAATTAATTTTTCCCTGTTAATTCTTTTACTTGAATTAGACAGTTATGATGTTATATCTAATATTTTGAAGTCTTTAATTTTAAAATTAAAGCACGCATCTCTTGATCAATATTATGACAGAAAATTTCTGCTTTCTATAAAAATAAAATAAACCTGTTATTTTATTGTTATGATAACCGTTAAGAGGGAGTTCATATGAAATAATTTTGAAGAGCTGTACCGTGATGTGACGCATTTTTTGAGTTACTACCTTTTCCTATTCGACGACCTATATGCCACTATTCCAACCCCACCCCATCATATCAAGTCATCATATCAAGGCAGGTTGGAAACGACAAGCTCACCAATCCAACAGGATAGCCGGAATATATGATAAAATAAATTATAAAAGAACTTGTTTGTCGTGATCACTACATGCCATTACTTGCGTGAAATCCACTGATTCTTGTTAACATGCTGTGTTAGATGTTATTGGTTTAGAGAAGGGCAAATACGTTGCAAGCATGGAAAGTAGTAATTGGCGTAAAAATAAGCGGGAAGTTATTTTTAGTTTAGAAAATACACGTTTTCAATTTGCATGCTACTATTCAAGACATTTCAAAACTGCAGAAAACTACTAAAACTTTCTACCTTCAAAGTTCCTCGAAAATGAATTCCAAACAACTAAATTTATGGCACGCCTCTGGATTATTTAGCAGTTTTTTACACGATACTATTTTCATTATGACGAACACGCAAATATGTAATTTGATCTAAAAATTGTCCACTTTACTAGAAAAATATTTCACACTGAGTGTGTGCGAAAGTTAATAACAGTTTTAAATGTTCAAAATGACCTCCATCACCAACAAGGCATCGCCTGCAACGCTACAGAACAGAACGACAACAACAATAGTTATGGTTTCCATGGGAGTGGATTCACAGGTGGTCACAATCGCGTGTCTCATGCATCCAATGTCCGTGGCTTTGTGATGTACACAATGCTCTTCAGAGTTTGCAAAGATAAAGCTCTAAAGACGTTAAATCAGGAGATCTGTGTGAATTCTAAACACTTCCTCGTCGGCCTATCCACCCCTCAACAGATGTTTCATATAGGAGCGACTATGTGCCTAGTTTGTTAATGTGGTAGGGCACCGTACTGCTGGGAAAAAGCCGCAATAGTTACCTGGGCAGTAGAGTTGGTGAACAGCTGGCACAGTGTTTTGCTAAAAATATGTTATGGTAACATCACTGCAAAAAGTTTCTAGTAAACATTCTAAACTCTAATGGAATTATTAACCTTTACATTGTATGGAAATATTACCATATATCAGGATGCAAATATAGGAATATTTAGCACCGCTACAATACACAATTGGTAACTTCCCTATACATATGACATTTTCCTGAACAAATGTGAGAACCCTAACATGAATGTATGGGGAAAAACTTTACCACCCGCTCTTTCTTACTATACGTTTACACTGGTGTGGTATATTTGCAAACAATTTCTTAGAGTGATTCACCTGTTTCAATTCTGTCAAAGAAGAATAACCCCACAATTCCTCTGGCAGATAGACCGTACCACCCTTTTAAACCGGGGAGATAAACTATTGCTCTACATAAATATGGGGATTTTCATCTGTATAGTACGTACAGTTGCGGAGGATGACCATTATTCAGTTCAAAGGTTGCTACATCCTACCAAACAATCAAGTCAGTAAAATCTTCGTTGTTGTTGCACATGTTCACAACCCACTTACAAAAGGCGATACGCCTATCAATACTGCTTTCATTCGTAGCGTGAAGTAACGTTGTAAAGTAGGTCCTCCGCATTGCTTGCTTTAAAATGCGATGGACACTTGATATACATGCTTAACTTGCCTTACGGATTTCGAGTTTCCGCGGGAACCTGTGAATTTGCGCAACACAGCACTCACACTTCCTTCGTCCGCTGTCATTCTCTTCCTGTCGAACCGTTCTTTCTTCACATCATACACAGTTCCGTCCTTCTCGAACTTGCTATGCAATCGTGCCACTGTTAAATATGACGATGGCGCAGAATCGAATTCTGCCCTGTATCGTCTCTGCACTTCAGTCATGTTCTCATTTTTCTGATAAACCTCTTAAAATCTACTAACATTACTCGAAGGAAAACCTTGTCACCTCCTCCATTTGCTTTACAATTGAACTGCTGTCGATTGTGGCTATGAACGGAATTGACAACAGCAGAGTGGCTACAAGCGTTCGCTGACACTTAACACTGTCATAATAGCGTCAGATACACAAATTCCCATGAGTTTATCTGTGTTATCAACGTAAAAAGAGTTTAAATTTAAATTTGTGACATCTGGTATTTCGTTCGTGAATCTACGTTATCAGTGGTAATCAAAAATAGCACAAAAATAGTATTGCTGTATAAGGCACTTAGAATCAAAACTGGTTATCTTTATTCAAAGGGGTTCTGAGAAAAATCACAAAAACATCATCCCTAAGGTATATTATTTAAATGGTGTTTAATATGTTGTATTCTCGATAAAAAATTCCTAAGACACGCATTTATTGTCTAAAATATGAAATGTCCACTTGGTTTTGAGTAAAATACAACATGGTGAGTTTCCTTACTGAGCCGTGAATATAGCCAATTCTGTTCCTTAAACAAAAGGACTTAAGTTTTAATGATGACTCTCTGAAAAATAACTATTGTTAAAAAAAACATTAATGATATAAAGCTATATTTTACGAGTACTTACGAACTCGAATGCTACTTAGAGTAGTCTGTTGTAAATGAACACACAATAAACAGAATTTACAGAAAGAGCTTTAGCTCCTCGTTCAGCAAGCCACATGTCGTATGTTGTTTGATATTCATTAAGTGCCACATTTCTCTGTAATAATGATATAATCACGGTCCAATCTGCTGATCAGCGCTCGTGCTTGCACTCAGAATCTTTCAGCTTCTTCCATTACCTCCTTCATCGTTGCAGATTCTTTGTGGCTGACCTAATTCATAACTAGAGGACGCCAGCACACTGTTTCAAGGTTCGTGTCGCAACCTGCATATTAGAAAAGCAAAGCAGCTAACGTAACGCNTGGAATTATTAACCTTTACATTGTATGGAAATATTACCATATATCAGGATGCAAATATAGGAATATTTAGCACCGCTTCAATACACAATTGGTAACTTCCCTATACATATGACATTTTCCTGAGCAAATGTGAGAACCCTAACATGAATGTATGGGGAAAAACTTTACCACCCGCTCTTTCTTACTATACGTTTACACTGGTGTGGTATATTTGCCAACAATTTCTTAGAGTGATTCACCGGTTTCAATTCTGTCAAAGAAGAATAACCCCACAATTCCTCTGGCAGATAGACCGTACCACCCTTTAAGCCGGGGAGATAAACTATTGCTCTACATAAATATGGGGATTTTCATCTGTCTAGTACGTACAGTTGCGGAGGATGACAATTATTCAGTTCAAAGGTTGCTAAATCCTACCAAACAATCAAGTCAGTAAAATCTTCGTTGTTTTTGCACATGTTCACAACCCACTTACAAAAGGCGATACACCTATCAATACTGCTTTCATTCGTAGCGTGAAGTAACGTTGTAAAGTAGGTCCTCCGCATTGCTTAGCTTAAAATGCGATGGACACTTGATATACATGCTCAACTCGCCTTACGGATTTCGAGTTCCCACGGGAACATGTGCATTTGCGCAACACAGCACTCACACTTCCTTCGTCCGCTGTCATTCTCTTCCTGCCGAACCGTTCTTTCTTCACATCATACACAGTTCCGTCCTTCTCGAACTTGCTATGCAATCGTGCCACTGTTAAATATGACGATGGCGCAGTATCGAATTCTGCCCTGTATCGTATCTGCACTTCAGTCATGTTCTCATTTTTCTAATAACCCTCTTAAAATCTACTAACAATACTCGAAGGAAAACCTTGTCACCTCCTCCATTTGCTTTACAATTGAACTGCTGCCGATCGTGGCTATGAACGGAATTGACAACAGCAGAGTGGTGACAAGCGTTCGCTCACACTTAACACTGTCATATTAACGTCAAATACACACATTCCCATGAGTATATCTCTGTTATCAACGCACAAAGAGTTTAAATTTAAATTTTTGACATCTGGTATTTCGTTCGTGAATCTACGTCATCAGTGGTAATCAAAAATAGCACAAAAAATAGTATTGCTGTCTGTATGAGGCACTTAGAATCAAAACTGTTTATGTTTATTCAAAGGGGTTCTGAAAAAAATCACAAAAACATTTCTAGACATTATTCCTAAGGTATATTACTGAAATGGTGTTTAATATGTTGCATTCTCGATAAAAAAAATTCCTAAGACACGCATTTAATGTCTAAAATATGAAATGTCCACTTAGTTTTGAGTAAAATACAACATAGTGAGATTCCTTACTGAGCCGTGAATATAGACAATTCTGTTTCTTAAACAAAAGGACTTAAGTTTTAATGATGACTCTCTGAAAAATAACAAAGAAGTCTGATAACTGTTGTTAAAAAAAGCATTAATGATATAAAGCTATATTTTACAAGTACTTAAGTGCACTGTGTTGTAAATGAAGACACTATAAACAGAATTTACAGAAACAGCTATAGCTCCTCGTTCAGCAAGCCATGTGTCGTATGTTGTTTGATATTCATTAAGTGCCAGATTTCTCGTTAATAATGATATAATCACGGTCGAATCTGCTGATCAGCGCTCGTGCTTGCACTCAGAATCTTTCAGCTTCTTCCATTATCTCCTTCATCGTTGCAGACTCTTTGTGGCTGACCTAATCCATAACTAGAGGACGCCAGCACACTGTTTCAAGGTTCGTGTCGCAACCTGCATATTAGAAAAGCAAATCGGCTAATGTAACGCAATATTATGATTTTCGTATTCAAATTTAATTTTTTTACTTGCTAAAGAATCCATATTTACCTTACCTATTTGATATTTTGTCGAGCATCAACAAATCTGTCATAGGCTTGATTATCGATGCTTTTATACTTGTCAAAATGCACCCCTTCACGTTATACGCCTTCCTTCCACTTGTTCGAAAGCTGCTTGTGTTTTAAGCTTCATGATACATACAACTGCAAGATTTATAAACACGATTTGGAATGGCGTGCTATTATTTTCCAGCATTAAGTTGCGCTTTGAGAATTCACTACTATCGCAATATAACTAAACTTTATCCTGTAATATAAAGCTTTTCGGCAGGTATGCAATCCAGTGTTCCAACTTGGGGATTCAATGATATCAGAAATGACTAACTAGGAGGTACTNGTGTTTTAAGCTTCATGATACATACAACTGCAAGATTTATAAACACGATTTGGAATGGCGTGCTATTATTTTCCAGCATTAAGTTGCGCTTTGAGAATTCACTACTATTTCAATATAATTAAACTTTATCCTGTAATATATAGCTTTTGGGCAGGTATGCAATCCAGTGTTCCAACTTGGGGTTTCAATGACATCAGAAACGACTAACTTGGAGGTACTTTTTTTGCAAACTGAAAGAAACAACCATCATTAATAAAGCTTTTGTGGACAGCTGCTCTCTCCGAATTAATAATGACATTCTGAGCCCTAGTACTTCAAGAAACAAAGCCATTTTACTAGGCGAACATCCTGTGCGTCAAATAACTCAATGGAAGGTCAATATCTCCGAGAGAATTGGTGTTCCCTTCCACAACACTCCTTCACGCCAGGGGTCAAACAATCGCGCCACACAGTAGGCGAATACTTGTGTCGGCCGGTACAGACTTTTCACGGTAAAGTGAGCACTTTTGAAAGTCCTCTCATTTGGAAATTTTGTCAATAAATATGTTTTATTTTAGCATTAAACGTTTACTTCTGAGTGCGGTGGAATATAAACACTGTATTTATTACTTGCATGTCAATCTTCGCGCATTAAGGGTTGCCTATCTGTAGTAAAAATACACACCTATTCAACTCTGAAGGCAAAATATATTTAATTTGCATTCCAATTCCACATAAAAGTTGTTATAGAGACGCGTAGCACGAAACTTTACTTAAATCCTGTAGCAAATAAATGCTCATAATAATAATATGAGTTGTTTTGTATATATAACCGTAACATGAATGCGCAGTACCAGATTTTATAAAATAACATTAGAATCGTGTGTAAATCTGCCGGTAATATTCGTAAAGAAAATTTTCTTCATTACCTGGTGGACCAACTTTTACGTTTTTAAAACCGGAAGATAATATCGTTTCAAAACAAAGAAGGCAGAGCAGAAACCATTTTTAATTAATGATTTCATTAAATAAAAAAGTAAAAATTATTTTCTACGGAAGNTTTTTTTTGCAAACTGAAAGAAACAACCATCATTAATAAAGCTTTTGTGGACAGCTGCTCTCTCCGAATTAATAATGACATTCTGAGCCCTAGTACTTCAAGAAACAAAGCCATTTTACTAGGCGAACATCCTGTGCGTCAAATAACTCAATGGAAGGTCAATATCTCCGAGAGAATTGGTGTTCCCGTCCTCAACACTCCTTCACGCCAGGGGTCAAACAATCGCGCCACACAGTAGGCGAATACTTGTGTCGGCCGGTACAGACTTTTCACGGTAAAGTGAGCACTTTTGAAAGTCCTCTCATTTGGAAATTTTGTCAATAAATATGTTTTATTTTAGCATTAAACGTTTACTTCTGAGTGCGGTGGAATATAAACACTGTATTTATTACTTGCATGTCAATCTTCGCGCATTAAGGGTTGCCTATCTGTAGTAAAAATACACACCTATTCAACTCTGAAGGCAAAATATNATGTCAATCTTCGCGCATTAAGGGTTGCCTATCTGTAGTAAAAATACACACCTATTCAACTCTGAAGGCAAAATATCTGTAATTTGCATTCCAATTCCACATCAAAGTTGTTATAGAGACGCGTAGCACGAAACTTTACTTAAATCCTGTAGCAAATAAATGCTCATAATAATAATATGAGTTGTTTTGTATATATAACCGTAACATGAATGCGCAGTACCAGATTTTATAAAATAACATTAGAATCGTGTGTAAATGTGCCGGTAATATTCGTAAAGAAAATTTTCTTCATTGCCTGGTGGATCAACTTTTACGTTTTTAAAACCGGAAAATAATATAGTTTCAAAACGAAGAAGGCAGAGCAGAAACCATTTTTAATTAATGATTTCATTAAATAAAAAAGTAAAAATTATTTTCTACGGAAGNGAAGAAGGCAGAGCAGAAACCATTTTTAATTAATGATTTCATTAAATAAAAAAGTAAAAATTATTTTCTACGGAAGCCAGATGAAGGTAATTTACAACATTCCGCCGGGTTCCAAGTAGAAAAATTAAAAAGAAATTTCGTAACACGCTTAACAAGTTAAAGTGAAAAATATAAATCAATTAGTGTGCTGGCCAGAAATCGATGTCAGAAATTTTTGTCGTAGCTTAGAGGTAAGCTGTACAGAACGAAATGACAGTACTATATCACCCTGATACAAAAAGAACTTTGTATAGTCAAGGCAGATATAACAAAAATATTAATCGCCATGAGGAAAATTCAAAAAATATTCTAAAAAAATTAATTTGAAATCAATATATATCATCAATCATTACGTAAATTAAAAAAAAGACCTGCGCATACAAAATACTTCATACAAAAACGTATTTATCTCTGGCAAGTAGATATTCATTACCAACTGTTGTCAGTGGTCAGTGTACGAGTGTAACGCAGAAGCTTGGCAGACAACGGCAAACACGCTGGAATAATGTGTCACCTGCTGAAGTAGGGACATCNGGAACAGTTGTTCTTAAATATCAAGAAATTTTACTAGTTAGAATCAGCACCTGCATAAAGCCATGTGCACTGAAATTGGAGAGCTGACAAGCTCAGAAATTGTTTAAATTTATCGCAAAATTAGATTAACAATTAAATTTAACTGAGTACAACCAAAACGACCAGGTGTGTAAGATTGTTGCGTATAATGCACATTTATCCCCATAAAAATTTCCGCGCCTACTAGGAGACTCCACAATCTAATGAAACTTTGCTTGTCAATGGGAAAGATTATAAAAATAACTTATCACAACACTAATGAAAACAGGTAGTTTATTCGGGCAGAATTGTATAGTTTAATAGTACCACGACCACATGGATACATGGAAAGATAGGGTCCACCGTGGAATCACTGAGATGTTTAGTGTTATTCTTTAGAAGGTTGTCCATAGTTGTGACAATTTAAGCTCCAAATGCTGCAAAACCATTGGTAGCTGAAGTTGCCATTCCAGCCGGTTCTGTACAAGTTATTTATGCTACAAGTCTGTAGGAAAAGCTGGCCAAGCACGGTTGTTGATAGCACAAAGGTAGTCCTATGAAACTCGTGATGTATTTGAGTGTGTGTTTCTTTGTTTGAAGACTGCCCCTTTACGCCACGCCTTGAAGGGAAGCACATGCAACCACAGAATTTCCTGAAGGTATCGCTGTGCCGTCGCTGTTCACCTGATCACTACCAGGTAAGACCGAAAATCGTAGGAGATTGCTTTACTCCTGAAACTATGAGTCCTAGTGGATTGTCGGTCAACAATGAATATCGATACTGTGTGTTCTCCAGTACCTCTACATACTCGAGTATAGTTTTTACCCTCTTCCAGGCGACACCTGGATTCATTACCGAAAACGATTACTCGCCACTGTTCAGCAGTCCGTGTCACCCGATTGAAACCACACAGTATATTTTGGGGTCTCTACGAAAGACGACTTAAGGGACATGATCGAAAGAGAGACTGTTGTTTGAGTTTGCGCTTGTCAGACGATGGAACGTTCGTCTCTTCGGACGGCCACTGGATCGCCCAGAACCTTCACCTTGCAAACATATTCCTTCATATTTTCACTGCTGCCACATTTTCGCACAGTTAGGTCGCAGTGGTTTAGATAACGTGCAATTGGGTGGAGAGACCAGTATTAATTTTCAGCACTAGGAATGGTTTTAGTTGACAATGCATAGTTACCAAACACATTCGAATGAATTATAAATAAAATAATAGCGAACTCACATCTACTGCATGAAGATACCAACCAAACACTTCCACTCTTACCCACGCTGCCAATCAGGAGAGTGCTTCGTGGTGGCACGCTGGGCAGTAAAGAGGGCTCCACGTATAAGACACACTTGTATTTGTCACCTCGTGTTGCCGCCGACGAAGTTGATACTTCGCAAGTTGAAGGAGGCCTGGAGGGTACTCTCCTCCAAGAAGGGTTGACGCAGTGAGAGGCGACACAGCTCCGGCGCTGTACTGAAGAGACAGTAGAGGTTGGATAGTGACCACGGGTTACTCTGGGTTAGATAGTCCCAGATGGTTGAGGGAGGGGAGCGAACGGCGCATCGCTGTATCAGTTCGGAGCTTGGATATTGTCAACTGGGATATTAGCTGAATGCACCTTCACGCTAATAGAGTGTATCTCCATTTTTGTCCATGGGGGACTCGTCGGCGTGTTGCTTTTATACTCCATTTGGAGGTTGGATGTAGCCGTTTGGCGAGTTTTCCCCGAAATGGTGACCTGGGAAACAGCTAAGCTGTAATGTCAACAAAATTATCACCGACGGCCATTCCACGCTGGCAACTTGGCAGTGTTCTGATCGCCGTGGTTAAATACCGACGGCCGTGGTCTGTACTTGCCTGTGTTACCGCCAAGACCTCCGCCTAGCCATAGGCATGAATACTTCCAGGCAGGTTCAGGGATGAGGCCGTCGGGCCGGGAATTTCGTGCAAAAAGAAATGTAACCTCAAGTTGCATTAATTTTACTCCATGTTGTCATCGAAGGGAGCCTTCTGTGTTTATGTGTGGTTTTCACGTTGTCCGAGGTTATTTGCGTTTATCTTTTATATTGTATACTCTCCTTGTCGTTTTTTGTTTGAAGACTTGTTTTCCAAATATCTCTTTTCCTTTGTGACAACAGGCGTTATTTCTTCTGCAGAAGTCTGTTTGCATTATTCACTTATCTGTTGACAATAGGTAACATTTTTGATGCCACTTTCACGCTTACTCTAGTCAGAATGTAAACAAATAGAGCTGTATTGTTCCGCTGCGAACAAAAATGACTGATAGCTGCCGAATCCATATTGACATGTTGCTACAGATATCTCATAATAATGACCTCATACTATCAACATAGTCTTCAAGATTGCTTACTTATAGTACTGGTCGGTTCCCGATATGAACTCAACACCCAGGCTTTAATCACTTATTGGTCTATGTGTATTAATTTCTGCCATAGTTATGATGGCCCCTAGCCATAATTATGCCCATGGGTATGCAATGGCGCTTATTCCCCAGATATTATTTCCTTAACGTGGTGTTTCCTAGTATTCATCCTGCTTATTTCTGGCTGCACCAACACATGCAAATCACGCTATTTAAAACTGGTATTGGGACGCGCTTTCTTCAGCGCCCTGAAAACATTCATGGCAGGAACGCCAAACATTAAGCTGCAAATAAAATTCAGGTACTGGCCTCTAAGGAAACGCCGGACGTTGCAGAGACACGTAATTATAAACATTTCAAACTGTTCATTTTCCGACACTTGGTAACGTTCGCCCCCAAACACTTCACTCTATGTTAGTGTTCAGCTCACGTCTTCGATGCGTAATTTTAGCAACTGCCGTGGCTTCGTACATTAGAAGAGACGTACCAGAACCGTAGGAGCAGACTGTCAATACATAGCGAATGATCATGTCTCGACTAAAAGCTGTGAGATTGAGATGATTTTTTAAAGGAAATACTCACCATAGAAAAGATAATTGTCTATTATGCAAACATATTTAATTTACGAACTTTTTTTTGTAATGCTTTACGTGCCTTAAAATAGCCGTATGCCTTGAATATCGATACGGCAATGAATAAAAAACATAAATGAACTGAGGTAAAATAAAAAATAGGAACACGCAGAAACATTAATTACGTAAAAATGACGTAAAATTCTAATCTAAAAGGTAATGCATATCTCTCATTGAATGGTGGGCCGGCACGGAAAGCCAGCTATCCAGCCGTCATACCAGATAAGGTTAATATCAGACATAGAAAAACTAAATCTTAAAATGATCGTGTCGCCAGTACACATAAAAGTAATAAAGATCANGGGGGGGGGGGGGAGATATAATTGCTTGCCTAATTTATTGGTATTTACTTTGGAAAGTCTAGAATTTGTACGAAATTAATACAATTTAACACTTCGAAACTCTAACACTACTATTCAGTAGGACGTAAGTGTAGTTAACTCGCCTATTGTAAATACTGTAGAGTAAATAGCCATAAAATATTGGTCATGCTTGTTTGTGGAGGTATCTTTAAGTACGAAAACGTTTTCTCCAATGCTTTGTACAAATTTTGAACTGTTGAAAATTATAATAAATACATTTCAGAATTTTTTGTTTTATGATTTCAAGTTTTACGTATATCTGCGAAAGGCAATTCTAAATTCCATGGAAGATTTCTATTTTGGAAGGGACCAACGCATTAAATAGACCCGAAACTTGTTCAGTCTCTTTTGCAGCTGATAAAAATGATATTTCTAAGGCAATAATCTTTCAAGTTTGCCTGAAAAGCAGTCAATGTAGAGATAATATTTTAATTTTTAATCTAACGATATGCCTAGTACACGCATGCAATTTGTTCTTCGAATTGTAGTAATAGTTATCACAGGAAAAACATTATTGAAATTACACTGTGTGTTTTATATGGTGGCCGTAGTTAACTTGAAGCTGGTTAAGAAAAGTGCTGTCTTAAAACATAAATTTAACTTATTCGGACTTTAAGTGGTGACCAGCATAATAGAAAGCGAACCTAATATGCCAAATACAATAACAGATGATTCTCGACCAATTGACAAGATGAGAGTTCAGAGTACCCTAGGTTCGTCTAATTATTACTGTCAATGCAAACGTTCGCTGCAATTGCCAAGATATTGTATGGATTTATTGAATCACAAAGTCAGATTTGGTTAAGCCATTGATATAAAACTGATTTTAGAAAATTGAAATAAATTCCCATAAATTTACAAATCCTGGTGTTACTAGGTAGTGAACGTAATTTCATGTTTGATGCATATGCAAGTGATGTAGCTGCCTGAACTTTGTAGTCAAAAATTAATATAAAATTCAGAAGAAATTAATTTGAAAAGAAAGTACTCCATATACATCAAGAATACTACGGTGTCACTTGCAGAGATATTTTGNATTGCCAAGATATTGTATGGATTTATTGAATCACAAAGTCAGATTTGGTTAAGCCATTGATATAAAACTGATTTTATAAAATTGAAATAAATTCCCATAAATTTACAAATCCTGGTGTTACTAGGTAGTGAACGTAATTTCATGTTTGATGCATATGCAAGTGATGTAGCTGCCTGAACTTTGTAGTCAAAAATTAATATAAAATTGAGAAGAAATTAATTTGAAAAGAAAGTACTCCATATACATCAAGAATACTACGGTGTCACTTGCAGAGATATTTTGGGTACTGTGAAAAAAATGTAATAATCCTGCCNGGGTACTGTGAAAAAAATGTAATAATCCTGCCGTTATTTATATGCTGGACATTTTACAATACAACACAAAAAGTTTAGCACAGTTTACGACACTTGCCTTCTGTTCGTTGCATAGGCCAGTGGTTCTTTCATTTCCGAGTTGCTGCGTTGTCGAAAAGGGAAAAAAAGTCAGTGCATCAGATCCATGAAGTTGCATTGTTATCGTCCTAGCAGTGTAAATATAGAGCCATTGTGTGGCAAAGTGTTGATTGCAATGGCACACATGTAACAGTTGGGCCGTCTTATGCAGTGTAAAATCATACGACTCCTGAGAGCAGGCCAGGCACAGATCAGCGTCGCAGATTCACCATTTCCCAAGCTTTGGTAACGGTTCCAATACATATGAGACGACCGTCGTAAGCCTGTGTGAGGTGCCAACAGTAAGAACGACGTTAAATAAACAGATATCTAGCGTTAACATGCACAAAAAAATCTGCGGATTCCTGCGAGACAGCTACATGCAGCTTGCAGCTGCCTCCGGCGTTGTGGTTTCTCGAATATCTAATTGTACTGGATGCTCAGAGAGTCTGTCCAACAGTAGGTGTCCCTTCAATATAGCATACAGACTGTCCCGTTAAGAGTGGAGTAATACGTATATAATCTTTTCACGTTTACTTCACACTTTTCTGAAACCCTGGTAAAGTTCTATTTCCACGGTATTCCTCCGCCTCCTGCAAACTAAGCTTAAATAAGTATAGAAAATTATACCAAAGGACAACGCCGCACCGAATTCGTGCGCACTCATTTGTAATAATATTTTGTATGAGAACTATTTCTTCCTAGGCGCTACCAGCAAACATGTTTTCTCATTGTTTCTATAAATATTTTTTATAACTGAAATATAATAATTGCTAATTAAAATATTGATAACATTTCAATTTAATGAAAAATAGAACACTTTTGTGTTAATATAGGTATAAAACGCTTATGATACATGGCATATTTAGAAAATAACTAAATATGTAATACATAGGGTGATTTTTCAAAGGTTTGATTCAAAAAGTGCGAAGAATCAGTGAATATACTATAGATATACGGACTTGATTGAATAGTGGAGTGTGCTAACCACAGATGACACCCGGCAGTGTTACCAGTCGCCAACAATCTTTAGAAAATGTGGAAGCTGTTAGCCTTCCAGTAAAATCGTGGGAAGATACATGTTTGGTGATTACATGCAAGTGTGGTTACACTCAATACTCGTACGGATCTAAGGCCTGTGCCTTGGCTGGTGGTACCAGCAATAACCAGACGCACAGAGACGACACGTATTGAAACTGCACATGTGACTGTTCCGAGATGCAGTGGGTGCAAATATGTTCTAGTTGACTCAAAAAGTTGACACCTGATACAGTGCTGTTGTGTGGATGTCTGTAAAAGCATACTTCGAGTATGCCAGACCCATTGTGTGCAGTCATTCCTTGTAAAGCAAATCTGTACATGAAACTTGAAAGTACAAAACTCTCTTCAGCTGTAGTAACTTGCTTCACGAAATGTTGATCATCTTTCATAATGTCACAATCGAATGATCCAATGTTCCGAACAACAGGTCTTAAGATGTATCGTCTCCTTCTATAATAGCGTGCCCGCCTCATGGCTCCCTAATCCCACATCGGTTCACCTTGGAAGGCAAATTTCTTGAAGGCACAGATGACCACCGCAAGTANCTCATGGCTCCCTAATCCCACATCGGTTCACCTTGGAAGGCAAATTTCTTGAAGGCACAGATGACCACCGCAAGTAATGACTAGCCAAGTCCCACGATCTGAAATCTATAGATCATACCCGGGATGCATTACAGTTCGTCAGCCTCCAATTCATGACCAGTACACTGTTCTCTGTACGGAATGGGACGAACTGCCCTATGAACTCTTTGATGTCATCTCAAATGACCTTCTACGATGTCGCACGGCGTGTGTGGTATTACGGGGTAACCATATACGCTCCTAACCCCTTTTTTTTNAAATGACCTTCTACGATGTCGCACGGCGTGTGTGGTATTACGGGGTAACCATATACGCTCCTAACCCCTTTTTTTTAAATCGATAGAACGTTTTACTAGTGTGTGATTTTGCTGTATTAATACTGCCTTAATCTGGCAATTTTAGCCTGTTTCCTCTCAAATATGTTGTGATTCATATGTGCCACATTTTTTGCTTTTCTGATAATTCNAAATGACCTTCTACGATGTCGCACGGCGTGTGTGGTATTACGGGGTAACCATATACGCTCCTAACCCCTTTTTTTTTTTAAATCGATAGAACGTTTTACTAGTGTGTGATTTTGCTGTATTAATACTGCCTTAATATGGCAATTTTAGCCTGTTTCCTCTCAAATATGTTGTGATTCATATGTGCCACATTTTTTGCTTTTCTGATAATTCNCTGGCAATTTTAGCCTGTTTCCTCTCAAATATGTTGTGATTCATATGTGCCACATTTTTTGCTTTTCTGATAATTCTTAATAATATTGCTCCATTTTGTAATTATTCTTTTTGGACACGAGAATGTGTATGTATACTCGAAAATAAATATAAACTATATGAAAAATCACTAACGAATTCTCTTTTACATAATTTTCGTGCATGGAAGAAGTAAAGCATGGATGAAAATATCTGCATATAATTTAATATTTCGCAAGTCCGGGGTTTGTGTCGTGTTTGGAAATAAGAGATTTATAACAGTTGTGTGTCAGGTAATGTGTATCTGGTATCTTATCTGCTAGTGTTACAAGGATTAAGGTGAAACGTCGTCTTGATGTTAAAATTTCCGTTTGTAGCGTATAACGTTATTTGTTCTAAACAAAATGAATGTTTTTAATAGCTGTAATGAGGTTTCATGTTCAAAACATAAGGAAAACATATATAATTTTTTCCGACACGCATTTCTAGTAATGTCATAGTGAAGTGGAAAAATGTACTTCGTTTATTTTATTTGATGTAAATTGTGTTATATTAAAACGGTAAATGTCAGCAGTGTATAGCTGCGGATACAGCCGAAAATGCTGGCATTCTCGAGACATTTTGTCGGCCCTGCTTGCGCGAAATAGCGAAGGTGATACACTAACGCGACAAGGAGACGAAAAAGGTGAAATTCAAGCCGAACGCCTTTCATGACTCGTTATTTAAGAGCGGCGTGTCGGAAATCTTGCTGTTCGGAAGTCATTATAGTAACGAAGCTTCATTGCTTCTCGCATTTCTCTGCATGGCAGTGAGGAAATGTCAGCACTTTGTTCCCGCGGTGTTAGCGCAGATCAGATGAGAAGAGACAAGCGCGAAGTGAAGTCGGCTGACGCACCGGAGAGACTCGTCTTTCTATCTGGGGTGACACCACGTGTGGCTGGACAACTGAAGGAATGCATGGGGAGTATGGAATCGGGATTAGCATGAGAAAACCCACCGAGCGTGAGCAATGCCAGCCTAGTTTCACACGCGAGAAAAATAGTCGAGTTGAAAGGTTGTGGCCGGCGCGGAACAGCGTAACCTTGAGCGCAAGTGAAAGTGAAGTGAAATGAAAATGGAACAGTGGCGGAATGCAAGGGAGGAGGAAACGCGAGAATGCTCGGAGAAAACCCCGCTGACCAACGGCAACGTCCGCCACACATGAGAAAATACGCACTGGTATTCGCCGGGAAAGAAAACCGGATTAAAACGGCTGGAAGTCGGCGTGGTAATCTCACAGGTGAGGTACGTCTCATTTAAAAATTTTAACAAAAAAAAATTAACATTATTTATAATTTATTAATATTTTACATGGTTCAACAAAACGATAGTTCAGAATAGCGGGTGGGATCTACCTTAGGTAGAACGTCATTAGAAAAGTCTATTAGGTTAATTGCCGTTGGTGTAACGGAAGGCTGGAGATACATGCTTATCCCAGGCCTAGTAGTGTAGGAGCACTAAGAGCTACGAAGGTGCGTGCATCGAGTATCTGATCGCCTTTGCGCGCAAAGCACTGAACTGAAGTGCAGTCTCGTCAAATATCCTNAAGGTGCGTGCATCGAGTATCTGATCGCCTTTGCGCGCAAAGCACTGAACTGAAGTGCAGTCTCGTCAAATATCCTCATAAAGCTTTCAGTAGTGACCCTATATTTTTATAGTGCACTAATGAAGAAAAATGTGTGCAGCATGTCCCTATGGCGTGTTGAGTAATCTATATATCGGAAGCTTCATATACTCCATTCACGGTTACTCCCAACTTTTCTTAAGCCCTGCCAAAATGCTGCTTTCATGATATTCCTCTACATCATACAAAGAAAGCTTAGAAAATTACACCAGGGGGCCAACGCACCGCATTCGTGCGTGCTCAGTTTAATAATATTTTGCATAAGAACTATTTATTACTAGGCATAACTACTACACCTATTTTATCTTTGTCTTTATTCATATTAGTTATAAATTATATATTATAATTTATGGATAAAGTATAAATCCATGTAAAATTTAAGCAACAATAAGGTGTGCTTTAATGTTGACGAAAGTATAAAACGCTGGTTATATATGACGTGTTTAAGAAAGAACCAAACACGTCATATATGGGGTGTAATTTCAAATGTTTGATTCAAAAAGTTTCAGGAAATTGCATATAGACAATACCTAAAATGATAGCGAAACACTGGTGTTAGATTTTTTTTCACGTTTAAAGTGCACNAAGGTGCGTGCATCGAGTATCTGATCGCCTTTGCGCGCAAAGCACTGAACTGAAGTGCAGTCTCGTCAAATATCCTTATAAAGCTTTCAGTAGTGACCCTATATTTTTATAGTGCACTTATGAAGAAAAATGTGTGCAGCATGTCCCTATGGCGTGTTGAGTAATCTATATATCGGAAGCTTCATATACTCCATNAATGAAGAAAAATGTGTGCAGCATGTCCCTATGGCGTGTTGAGTAATCTATATATCGGAAGCTTCATATACTCCATTCACGGTTACTCCCAACTTTTCTTAAGCCCTGCCAAAATGCTGCTTTCATGATATTCCTCTACATCATACAAAGAAAGCTTAGAAAATTACACCAGGGGGCCAACGCACCGCATTCGTGCGTGCTCAGTTTAATAATATTTTGCATAAGAACTATTTATTACTAGGCATAACTACTACACCTATTTTATCTTTGTCTTTATTCATATTAGTTATAAATTATATATTATAATTTATGGATAAAGTATAAATCCATGTAAAATTTAAGCAACAATAAGGTGNATATTAGTTATAAATTATATATTATAATTTATGGATAAAGTATAAATCCATGTAAAATTTAAGCAACAATAAGGTGCTTTAATGTTGACGAAAGTATAAAACGCTGGTTATATATGATGTGTTTAAGAAAGAACCAAACACGTCATATATGGGGTGTAATTTCAAATGTTTGATTCAAAAAGTTTCAAGAAATTGCATATAGACAATACCTAAAATGATAGCGAAACACTGGTGTTAGATTTTTTTTCACGTTTAAAGTGCACNAGAAATTGCATATAGACAATACCTAAAATGATAGCGAAACACTGGTGTTAGATTTTTTTTCACGTTTAAAGTGCACGTTAGGGACGAGAATACAGACGGAAATACCATTTGGACGCGGAAAATTTCTAAAATGATTTTCGTACGTAGACGCCGCTCAGAAATATTGAACAATTTTTTAATGACAGCTGTACGACTGGAGCTTTGCGCTCCGTTTGTGGTTGAGATTAGACGACACACATTGGGCCAGGAAACTGTGAAACGTGGCCGAAACTTCGACAGAGTTGTTTTCGATTTATAGTTCATTTACTAAAATAATGAAGCTGCATGTTATGTCTTAAATTGTATGCACACACGCGTTTTCGTTATATTTGCCTCTCTGCCTGGCGCGCAGAAAAAAGTCATCAACGGTGAAAAGGAGGTGTGTCTGCTCTCCATATCTGTTGAATGTTTTTTAAAAAATATATTTAACATCGTAAACTCTGGCTACACCAATAAAAATAATCACATTTAATTAATACGTATCATTTATGTAACATTTTAACCACGATTTACACTACACAAATTTCAATTGCTGTCATTCGAGTGTAAACGCTATTTTAAAAATCCTTACAGAGTTATCTGTACGGCAAATAAATGGTGTTCTTTGAATTCAAAGAGAAGATTACAGAAAATAATAGGTTTGCTTGTAATAAATGTTTTCACACGTCTTTGTTTTATAACAACATTACTCTTCTTTAGAGCAGATAAATAAAAAATTGTTGAGCTGTTTTTGTTCTCAGTACAGAGATATTGCTAGGTACCAAAGGTAACGGTTAAGCGATATTGAAGGTTTTCTGCCGTTCATTGCAGTTTTTAGCATGCAACTGTTGTCCCTAGGCAAACATTCGCAAACCAATATATTCTGCAGTTACGATACTGCAACTGAGCAAATGTACAGCTCCCCTGCAGACGTTTAATGTCATTCTGTATTGCAGTGATCCTCAATTCTTCCGAAGAAGTGACATCATATTCTGGCCCATTTTACTGCCTCGCATAAACTACTTATCGAAAGTAATCGGAACACAGTAAGGCAAAGTGGTCTTTTAGCTTAGGGAGTTAGACAAGTAACGAGTGGGTTCGAGTCTAGGATCCGTGTTTTTTTTTTTNGCAAAGTGGTCTTTTAGCTTAGGGAGTTAGACAAGTAACGAGTGGGTTCGAGTCTAGGATCCGTGTTTTTTTTTTTGTAAGTATAATTTTGAAAGATTTGATACTTCTCTCTTATTTACTAATCACGGTTGTTTCTGAGANGTTTTTTTTTTTGTAAGTATAATTTTGAAAGATTTGATACTTCTCTCTTATTTACTAATCACGGTTGTTTCTGAGAGCACAAACATTTTATTTGCGGTCTAACTGACATTACCACAAAGACTTCTGCCGAAGTATTGTAACAACAATGAGAAGGTTATCGTAGTCATTGCCATATACACTGAAAAGCCAAAAAAAACTGGTACAGGCGTGCTTATGCAAATAACAGAGGTATGGAACCAATCAGAGTAACGCGATACGGTCGGCAGCGCCTATATAAGACAACAAGCGTCTGGAAAAGTTGCTAAATCGGTTACTGCTGCTACAATGGCAGGTTATCAAGATTTAAGTGAGTTTGAACGTGGTGTTATAGTCGGCGTACGAGAGATGGGATATAGCATCTCCGAGGTAGCGATAACATTTGGATTTTCGCGTACGACCATTTCCCGAGTGTACCGTGAATATCGAGAATCCGGTAAAACATCACATCTTCGACATCGCTGCGGCCGGAAAAAGATCGTGAAAGAACGGGACAAACGACGACTGACGAGAATCTTTAAACGTGAGAAACGTGCAACCCTTTCTCAAATTGGTGCAGATTGGATTTGTGGACTGCCCTGCAGGATTCACGGTGTGAATTGCCTCCTGCATACCTTCACACATTAGTCGAGTCCATGTCACGTCGTCTTGCAGCACTTCTGCGCGCTCGAGGGGTTACGTTATTAGGCATGTGTACCAGTTTTTTTGGCTCTTCAGTGTAGATCAAATAAAAATCATGCTTGTGGCAAGCGTACTTTGCAGTGGTTCATATTTATACAAAGCTTTCATTTCAGTAACAAATCATGTGTTGCAACAAAGAAAGTGTTTTTTACAGTGCAGCCAGTAGACTGGTCGTGTTTGTGAAGTGCATGTCATCTCGCGCATTAAGCTGGCCTCCTTCAGAGTGTAGTCACTTCTGCACCGCGCTCTGTGAGCGGAAATCAACTCGGACATGTACCTATCGGAGTAGTTTTCCACCAGCAGAGCTTCAACTTTCCCTCACTACTGCAGAATCTTTCTTCGTGCGGTCAACTGAAAAGAAAACAAACAAAATTAGTTGGATCGGATTAGACTGTAAAGGACATATAAACGTTTCCTGGTGTTATGCCTGAAGGATTATCAGGGGACGGTTTATAAATTAACTAATGATCTAACGTAAACTAACACCCATGCCTTACCTGGGATTCGAACCCAGAACCTCCCACACCCCAGACCGGCGGCAGACCAACCGATTGCACCGCGGGAGATCGGCCAACAAAATTAATATATTATTATTTATAATATATAATATAAAACTTATATTCAAGCTTTATTTTTCATTTATATGTTGATCATAGAATAAGATCACACCTTATTCATGCATTTTTATTGATGTCATGATTGTGATCTGACAATATTATGTTGAAATAAACTCACTATTAAATTACATATACAAATTTGTGATAAATATTTTAAGGTAATTTATGTCCTAAAACAGACATTCTGTTTAAAAGTAAACGTAAAAAATTCACAAAATAATTTATCGTTATATTTTTATCATATGAGAGAATTGAAAATACCTTGATGTGACATCTCTTCTCCAACAATAGTTAACTACGGGGTATAAGATTGTATCTACCTCGTCCAGCCTGTCTTTATAGCTTTCAGGAAATCTTTACTCCGTTCAGGTACAATGATTCCACTTTCTTCTAATTGACGAGTAATGCTTGCAAGCCGATGACAGTATCGTCAAGATGTTCGTTTACATGAAGATACTGCACACATTTACCAACCGTTGATAGACTTTTACTTTGAAAGCCTGAAAAATGCCTTGTCTTGTTAAAATTATGATTGCCACAAGTGTGCTACATGAAATAAAGCGTAACTGGTTGCTGAAAAAACATAGTGACTAAACCGTGTTCCGTTAGATACAATATCAGATTGTGTGGATGATTAAACTACATATGGTCTAACAAACTTCCTAATTTACACGCATGTCAGCTCTGCTGACATTGCGCACACAACAGACGAATATGCCGGCACCTGTTGGCCGTGGTTTGAAACACGTCCACTTGATCACCACGTAGCGTAGGTGGTGGTGATGTAAAAATGTGCATCAATTTGACAAAGTGCACTTATAAGCACTTAATTTTTGTCAGCGCTTAGCTGGATGTGAAATGAGTGTGTGATNAAAAAAAAAAAAAAAAAAAAAAAGAGTAATGAAGTATGGTTACATGCAGATGAAATAATTTACAGACGTTTACTATGTTGAGTGCAAGAAATGTGGTCTTACATAGGACGCAAAGGAACATAATATACTATGCAATGAAAGGTATGGCACAAATAATATCACTACTGTTTTACAACGTTAATAACTACGCTCTTCGAACCCAGCGCCTAAAGGAGCACAGGAAGCTTTGTATTCGGCATGGGCTTAAAAGTATTTGAACATACATAGGAAGAAAATAAATGTGTTTTAAGGTACTCGGGACTTCCCTCTTCAATAATACATTATTTAGATACGTCTCTTGCAGTTTCCATTATAAATGGTTTTAGCCACGTTTTAGGTCCTCTGGCCCACTGTGCGGTGCCCTTAAGAAGCGTAATGTAATGAACGTGTATATTATATTCACGGTTTCTTCATTTCTTCACACTTTTTGAGTCAAACCTTTAATGAAATCCCCCCATGTATGAGGTGTTTGGAGGTTGCCTAAATATGTCATGTATCACAAGCGTTTAATAATTCTTTTAAAATTAGAAGTTTTTTATTTATGGTTAAATTATACTTAAATTTTATTTAATCTGTAAATTGTAATAATACATTTATAATTAATATGAATATACATGGGGAGAAAACAGGCGTGTTGTCAATGCCTAGTACGACATAGTTATTGTACAAAATTATATTGAACAAAGTACCCACGAATGCTGTGAGTTGCCCCTTTGGTGTAATTTTATAGACTTAATTATGCTTTGTTTCCACGTGTTGGAAAAGTATCCTGATTGTATAATTCTAGCAGGGCTTCAGAAAAGTGGAAATTAACAGCGAACGGACTATAATATTATTCGCTAACATGGTGTTAAAAATCGCAAAAGACGCACGTAATAACAAACGAGTGAAACTACCGCTTGTATCGTGAACTCAAACCAGCCGGTTAGGCAAAAACTACCTCGTTTACGTCCCGACATTATGGCGCGGTGTGATTCACTCATTAGCGCCCCGGAGACAAACATGCCAGACGTCAGTCGAAGTGATAGGAACTCGCACGCAACATGACAATTGAATACGCCTGTATAGAATGTTCCCAAAATTGTAGGAAGTAATCGGGGCGTGGACAGCACACCCCAAAACAACACAAACTGTCCTAATGAACGTGTATCCTAAATCCGATAGTTTCCGAGTTGCAGACCTTTTCAACGCTGGACGATACATAGTAGTAATAGTCGGTCTTTTACGAGGTGTGCCTGTCAATGTGGTCAGCTGGAATGGCGTATGTGTGTGCTATTAGCTGTGCCATGCGCTCAGAAACCTGGATCTCAATCCACTGAACTACTAGTTGTGAAGGCATCTCAATACCTTTGTTTATGCAACTCCAGTTACGGACGTAGCAGTCCTTCGCCAGTAGATACGTGCAATCCTTGGACTATTTAAACGTGCCAGACAATCAATGAAGTGGTGTGTTCAGGTGTACATTCAGGCACAAGGTGGACATTTCAAGCACTTCTTGAAGAGTGTTGTACCACTGCTGGTACACGAACATGGCTACAGCTACTCGAACTGGAACGTGTTAGGAAGACTATTATGAATACCGGGTCACGATGGCTGAGAGGTTAGACTGCTCGCCTCCCACCAAGGCGAACCGGGGTTAATCCCCGGCTGGGCCACTCCCGGATTTTCGCAAATGGGAATCGTGCCGGACGATGCCGCTGGTCGGCGGGTTTTCTCGGGAACCCGCCGTTTCCCCCACCCTTGCATTCTGGCACTGCTCCATCCTCACTTAGTTTCATTCTCATCTGCTCTCAAGATCTCGTTGTTAAGAGCGGACCAAAATCGCTATGTTTGAATGTTTAAATTAAAAAATAAATAGCAGGTCAGACGTGTACTTTACGCGGTACAATATACTGGCCATCATAAATTCCATAACGGCAATAAATTATGTTATAATGTGGAACTAAACATTGTATTTTATTTATATATACTCAGTGACAAAAATACAAATGTTAAGACACCGCTATATACCTATAAAATAACAGAGCATGTTCGCTCATTTGTAAATTTATCATTATCATATACTGTATACATGTTTGAGAGTGAGAGGTATGGGTGGCGCTTAGCAGTTGAAGTCACCAGCGCCGGTGAGACTGAAGAGAGAGGTTAGAGGTGCAGTGATAGAATAAAATGGTAGAGAAAACTGACGGAGAAAACCCACTGGTATGTAGCAACGACCGCCAAATTTACCGTATGCAAAAATTCGGGACAACATAAACATTACAAAATTAATAGTTTACCTCATTACAGATCAGTGAGAATATTTACTTGCAAAATACTCTATTATTCTTTCTTTGAAATCTCACTGATCTCACCGTAATAGAAGTAATGTTCGTTTTGCTTTCCACACAGCAGATTTTTTATTTTCAAACAACAGTAACGTCGATTTTAGTAGTTTTCTTCTTGTTGCATGTTGCAGATGTGCATTTTAATTCGTTTCACAGCTGGAAAACATACTTCTGCGGATACACTTCTTGCAGGAACATTTAACATTTGTTAAAATAACGTGAATATGAACCATTCATTTTTTAAATAGTTAAGGAAGTAAAGGTTGTTACATCACTGCATTTACCTACACGTCAGAAAACACTGTTACACTCTACGTCACATGTTACGAGGGAGTCGAGACCCGAAGACACGACGCTCGTAACTGGTGGATGTCATATACGAAAGATGAGGTAAACCGCTTCTTTGTCTTCTGCGCATTTACCCAACATTGACCTACCCCAAACATACACAACTGTCAAAGTCACATGGCCAACAGTGAAGAACGTGTTTGTTTATATCTTAATTTTCAAAAGACGAGCACTTTTATATTAATATAATATTTTTACTAATTTAAATTTAATCAAACTGCATTACAAACTGGTTATAGAACATAAATAATCCTTCTCAAAGCAATTTTTTACTAATGAGTGTTCTGACCTCAATTCCAATCCACGCCATTTCAATGTCGGGACACGGAAACTGGTTGAGCGCAGCCAGCGAGATTGGCTACCTCATCTTTAGTCTATGGTTTACTAACGCAGAGCGCCGAAACTACTGATTGAAAGGAGAGACGTGGGCTATGTCACTTTTGTCGGAAAGCTACCGTTACAAGTGTTAAACGCGTCTATCAGAAGATTTTCCTGTAATGTTTAACTCTGTATCTGGAGCACGTCTCCATATCGACATAAATTTTCTTTTCAAACTTGAAACAGACACTTTTTAAAACACTTTAAGTAGCGCAGTGATTCTGTAACTTTTGCCACATCGAGGGAAACGATCCACTCCGTCGCAGTTTACCTTGCAGTGAGGCGGTGATCAGATCAGAACATCGCAGAGGATATCACGTAGTCATACATAAAAAAAGACAAGAAAATGCACATACAAATTAATACTATATACCAATGTTCTGTAGGTATGCTACGCATTTAGCTCCACTTTGATCAAAAGGAACGTTTTATTCACTGCACACAGTTAGCCTTATACGTGAATAGGAAGCGGACCTTGCCCGAAAATTCCAAATCGGCTCACTAAGCTACGCGATCCCCTTCCAACGCTCACGTTGCCATGGTAACAGGGACAGACGAAAAATAACGCGAGATAAAATAAACGTACACACAGGGAAGTGTGGAGAAGAAACGTTTAAATGCACGTGGCCGTTAAAAGTACTGTAGAGTTCACATGAGCGGAAAATATTATGCGAATTGTTTGGAACTGAAAAACCATAGTCCAGCAACAGTGCCGGGAAAGCAGTTCTTACCTAGCGTCTGTTGAATCCACATCACTGCTGTTACCATTTTCCTATAGAGTAAACCATTTTTTTTAACACCACATCATTTATGCATGACCCTCTCATATTTAAACCTCCAGCCCCGCGGCTGTCGGCTGAATTGCACGTTGTCTGTAACACTGCGGGCGAAATTTACTTTGACGTGCTGTTATGAAATAAGAGGTCTCAGGAAATAAATGCTTTTTAAAATGTTTAATGTAAATTACCTTGTCAAAATCATTGCTCTCATTTGCACGAGCAATGTAACAACCATACAATTTATTTTTGAAGGAAACTCAAAATTGTTTTCCGTTAGAGTTTTCAAATTGTTTTAGTTTGCCAACAGTTTTAATGGTTTTACTTTATTATAGTGGTCTTTAACTGCATTTTAATTTACACACGCACAGTTGTAGTAGTTATTAATTATTGTGTAAACATGTGATTATATAGAAAATCTACATGTATCTAAGATTTTCTCCACTTCGTCAAAAAAAAAGCAGGCGTGCCATCTGGACGCTACAAAATTACTTTATTTTTTGTTTTAAATTGAGGTGAAGAACTCAATATGACAAAAGAACGTATCAAGACGACGACGGTCTTTAGTCAACAAAACTCTGGTTTTAAATACAACTAGATCAAAAATTTCGGAAATTTTTGCGAATGTCATCATAAAATCCCGGTCTATTAACAAATCCATGCCTATAATATATACCAATCACAGTCTTTAAAAACGGCAGATGAAAAACAGCAACATGAATGAGTGACAAAAACGTATTTGACCAAGGAAATTTGGTGCTGTGACGTCTGATGATATTACATTTTGCACACTTATTATTTTACTTCCACTGCACACTTTATTATTTTTTTTTTTTATAATCTCAAATATTTATGTTTACTATTTACGTGACAGAATCAATTGTTATTTAGTTACGCTAGATGCGTAATGTTTGGTAAATGTTTGTTTGTTGTCTTGTTTATTTATTTTAATTGCAATGTAAAATTTTCTAATGACCAATGTTAAAAATATTTTCAGTGTGGTTAAATTATAGTTAACCTACTCTTTTAATGCAGCATTTTGATGAAGCAGTTTTAAACAAATTGAAATGTAATATCTATTTAAATGTAAACATTGTTAAATAGTTGGCAGCATGGTACACAATGTAATATGTAAGAGAGATTTTTGAAAGTACTTCATGATTAAGCCCTATATTACTATGGTAAATTCAAATTGGACTGTGTTGTAAAATTTATCTGTTTAGTACTTTATCAGCTACATATTGCATCCTGGATCTCTTGGCTGTTTAACCAGGACGGCTGATCCAGCTTATTGGAAATTGAGTAAAAAAGTTATATTAAGAGGACCGTAGCGTCAAGATGGTTTTAAGCTGTTAATTAAGGTAGACGGCGTGTGCGTGGCGGAAAAGAAGAGTGTCTTGATTTTTATTTTTCGGAGTAAAGGACTTTATTAATTCAGGGTATTACTGGCGTATAGCAATAAGGTTGCTATGATGTTCTACGAGATCTTCGTGTTCCAGAGTAGCTGCACTGAGAATTTACAGCGAAGTAAAGCCTGTATTAAGTTGCAGTTGGCAGCAGTTTAATTTGATTCCCGCAATATTTGTTTAAGACCTCGAAGATCGATTTTGTTCTACGGAATTTCCTTTGAAATTTGCCCACACTTCCCTCAGAAACGGAGTTCAAATGCATCCACCAACTAACTTTATTAATTGAGCTAAGTCGATGTATTATACAGTTGGACTGGTAAAGTGAACTAAAGCAAGCGAGACTCTTAAATAGAAACTGTAATAAACTATACCTTGTATTAAAGCACTTCGTTATGCTGCCAAATGTTAACTATTTTAATAATTTTCTGAGCAGAGCTTTTTATTGAATTTGTGCTGATACATTATTTTGCTGAACCCTGAGTACTTATATGTTGCATTAACTTTTAGCCTACTTTCCAACGAAAATAAAGGCTTATGAGATTACTTTCCTGTCTGTGTGTGTATACGTGTGTATGTGTGTATGTATGTATGTGTTTGTAAGTGTGTGTGTGTTAGTGCATCTGCGTGTGTCACCTCCTTTCAATTTTTGAACGCGTGGACCAAATTTCAGCAAACTTGGTAAACATACATTACCTTGTAAGGACACTTGACTTTTATATTTTTCAACCACTTCGGCTACTTGCTTTCAAAATGGCGGCCATTTGAATATTTGGGGTGATATGTCATGTCTCGGGAACCATTCAAACCTTTTTAACCAAATTTTGTATTCGAGCAGAGCAGTATGGAACCATAAAATTTTGAGGTGGATATTATTGTTAGTACGCCATTTTGGAAATAGCACAAAATAAATAATATAGATTTTTCATTATAACTCGAAAACTGTTAAACCAATTATCACCTAATTTGGCTGGAAAGTAATACTATTATATACCAAGTAAACGTAAGTGATTGAACTTTATTATGTACTTACTTTAAATGGGAGCCATATATATTTTTTTACGTTTATTTAGTATATCTGCCATACCATTTAAACTATTTGGACCAAATTCGGTATACTGAAAGTACATCATAGGATAATTATATATACCATCACATAATCCCTTTTGTGGGCCATTTTGGAAGATAGTGCCATACGAAAAAATAAAGTTATTGTGTCATATCTCGGTAAAAAATTTACTGATTCCTACCAAATTTGGAAACCAAGTAGTACTGATGCAAATTATATTAAGTGATATGTTTTCAGCATACCAGATAATTATTTTCAAAATGGTGGCCATGTAGTCATTAAGTTTAGAATTCTTTTTCGTTGAAATTATGTAATGAATTCCAACATAACTTTGGATTTTGGCAGTAGATATTACATAAATTGACTGTATATGTATGGATCATAATTTCTTCGCCATTTTGTAAGATAGCGACATGCGAATAAATAAGGTTTTTATGTCATATCTCGGGAAACAATTGACATATTCCTACCAAGTTCGGCAAACAAATTGTACTGCAGCAGGTGGTGTAAACTGGAATTTTTAAGTAGATCAGGCACTTCTTTTCAAAATTGTGGCTATATCAATGTTTTATTTCAGTATATTTAATCAAAGAAACAAATTCCAACTTAAGTTTGTATGTTGGCAGTGATTATTACAACCATAAAATATGATAATGCAGACCCTCATTTCTCTGCCATTTTGTACGATAGCGCCATCGATAAAAAATAAAGTTTTTATCTTTTGTTTCAGGAAACAATCCACCGATTCTTACAAAACCTGGCTAAGATGTTGTACTTTAGTAGGTCATATGAATGCATGCATTTTTTTANCGCCATTTTGTAAGATAGCGACATGCGAATAAATAAGGTTTTTATGTCATATCTCGGGAAACAATTGACATATTCCTACCAAGTTCGGCAAACAAATTGTACTGCAGCAGGTGGTGTAAACTGGAATTTTTAAGTAGATCAGGCACTTCTTTTCAAAATTGTGGCTATATCAATGTTTTATTTCAGTATATTTAATCAAAGAAACAAATTCCAACTTAAGTTTGTATGTTGGCAGTGATTATTACAACCATAAAATATGATTATGCAGACCCTCATTTCTCTGCCATTTTGTACGATAGTGCCATCGATAAAAAATAAAGTTTTTATCTTTTGTTTCAGGAAACAATCCACCGATTATTACAAAACCTGGCTAAGATGTTGTACTTTAGTAGGTCATATTAATGCATGCATTTTTTGAAGTATGGCACACTTATTTTCAAATGGCGGATATAAAATCATTTTATTTTTGTGTGCTGTATTTACGAAGTTATGTAATATAGTTTAACCTAAGCTTCTATATTGCCAGAATACAATCATTGAATGTGCTACTACATTACTTTTTTGTCCTCCATTTATGAAGATCGCCATATGAAAATTATTGGCGTTTTATGCCATACCTCGAAGACCAATGGACCGATTCTCACCAAATGTTACACCGGAACATTTAAACTAATTTGTACCAAATTGTGCACACTATAAATGCTACAGAAATCTATGTGAACTTTCATGGTTTAAATATGTTTGACAACGATGTTCGAAATGGCAGCATTATAAATAATTTAGGTATGTTTGTTACATATATTAAACAATTTAACCAAATTAAAGCAAATTTTTATTGTAAACATTATACATTGGAAACGTCGTTTATAGAGACTGTTTTTTAATTTGGTAGGATAGCATCAAATAAGAAAATAAAGTATTTTATGACATATCTCGGGGACCAAACAACTGATTTACGCTAAATTCTTCAGACAAGTAGTGCTACAGAAGGCCATGTAAACTTACATGTTTTAAGTGGCTCAGTCATTCATTTTCAAAATTACGGCCTTCTTAATATTTTTTGTTAGTAAACCCTATAATTCGAAACATTAGACGGATAATATCTGAAGGNTAATTCGAAACATTAGACGGATATCTGAAGTTGATTCTCGGAATTCGACCTCCATAATGCAGTGAATTGCACGCTAGCTTATTAGTACGAGATTTTCTGGGTTTAAATCCCGAATAAGGCACGCGTGTATTTGTAATGTTATAACTTTCAAAGATAATTCAAATCCTACCTACCAACTCAGCTTTTAAGAACTTATTAAAAAAATTAATTGCACTCATGTTGAGGAAAGTAGGCTTATTAGTGATATCAGTAACTTCTTGTTTTAATAGTAATAATTAAATGCTCCTCAATCATTGGATTGTTTTGGTTGGTAGTTTGTGCAGTAGAAGTATTCCTTAACATTATTACAGTGTTATTCATGTGTTATGTATCGATTGGAAGAAGTGCTTTCGGAGTATAGTAAGTTCATGCAGATGCCCACTCAATTAGTACACACACGTATACACCAAACTGTTAAGTTCCAACCCAATCGTAGGGCTTTTCCACTGCTGCTGCCAAATCCATACAAGTTATACTAAAACTTTTCAATATGGTTAAGTTGGTATATACATATATATATAATAGAAATAGGCACTTTCGTAAAAATATAGACCTCGAAGCGTTTATCAAAATACTTCAGCCAGATAAAGCCGCTTTCACTTGCAAAACAAAACGAAAAATGTCTCAAAATGTAGCATTTTGGCTGTAGTTGGCAATTACTTCTACGATCATCACCTGCGTTAACATCTTCATAAACTCAAACTTAAGTTAGAAGTGCCAGAGTCAACATTATTATGTTCTTCTCACCAACCTAGTTAAATATTTTTTTTCTGAAAGTAAAATTTGTTCTACACAAATTTCAATTAATAAAAATTTTATAAAATATGTTTGAAAATACATGCTACCTGATTCGATTAAGACTTATACACCAAAATCTCACTGACAGACAATAAAGTGAAGTACCCAGAAGGGATGGTATAAATTGAATCGTAAGTGCATTTATAACTTTAGCATAACAGTTTCATAATTATAGGTATACCTTACGTGCTGTATAGTGCGGCCAGTTTTCAACTAAGAATGCGGTTGACAGTTAATTTATGATATTTTAGCATACTTTTCCCTTTCAACAAAGAAATGACATTCATAATCTGCAACCGTTAAGGATAGTCTACATATAAAACACNTGTTCTACACAAATTTCAATTAATAAAAATTTTATAAAATATGTTTGAAAATACATGCTACCTGATTCGATTAAGACTTATACATCAAAATCTCACTGACAGACAATAAAGTGAAGTACCCAGAAGGGATGGTATAAATTGAATCGTAAGTGCATTTATAACTTTAGCATAACAGTTTCATAATTATGGGTATAACTTACGTGCTGTATAGTGCGGCCAGTTTTCAACTAAGAATGCGGTTGACAGTTAATTTATGAAATTTTAGCATACTTTTCCCCTTCAACAAAGAAATGACATTCATAATCTGCAACCGTTAAGGATAGTCTACATATAAAACAAGTAAGCGTATTATATGTCATTCCATCTCACATTTTCTTTGTTACTTATATATTTTCAACACTCGTATTTTACGATAATTTAATTAACACACGTAAACAAGCCCTCATAGTATCAGTACATTATAATACACTGCTAAATGCAGTTAGAATTACGTAAGTGCTCAACTTATGGCTTGAAACGGATACTTACTTGTTGAAAGGCTTTAGCTTCGACTCCAATCACTCTTTGTCGGTTAAGATGCCCAGCTGTTATATTTCCAAATGATTGCATCTGCGATGGTTGCATTAGCGCAAACGTTTCCTTTCGATCCTTTCTTTGCTACTTGGATGACTGGACAAGCCAGCTGGAGGACTCGCTGTGAAATCACACATTATTAGGGATCGCAGTTTCACACCTGTTCCTATGTCTACGCGGTTTTGTATTCACCTTAAAAATTTCCTAAATATTCTACTCTTTGTTGGGCAATATCGTCTTATTAATTNTTTTACGATAATTAAATTAACACATGTAAACAAGCCCTCATAGTATCAGTACATTATAATACACTGCTAAATGCAGTTAGAATTACGTAAGTGCTCAACTTATGGCTTGAAACGGATACTTACTTGTTGAAAGGCTTTAGCTTCGACTCCAATCACTCTTTGTCGGTTAAGATGCCCAGCTGTTATATTTCCAAATGATTGCATCTGCGATGGTTGCATTAGCGCAAACGTTTCCTTTCGATCCTTTCTTTGCTACTTGGATGACTGGACAAGCCAGCTGGAGGACTCGCTGTGAAATCACACATTATTAGGGATCGCAGTTTCACACCTGTTCCTATGTCTACGCGGTTTTGTATTCACCTTAAAAATTTCCTAAATATTCTACTCTTTGTTGGGCAATATCGTGTTATTGATTTTACTTATTCGGTGTTTGCTCGTTATTTAGTTAAAGACTCCATGAGGAAGGGCTGGCTTTTTATATAAAACAGCGCGGAACGAAAAGTATTTAGATGGATCGAAGATTTTCTTAAGTTTTTTTTCTTTTGAATGGATATCCGAAAGTTTATTGGGGTATAATTCTAATACCCATTAAATTGTTTATACCTGAGAGGTAATTTGTTGACCTTTTTCTCTGACGACTGATTTTAGCATANGACCTTTTTCTCTGACGGCTGATTTTAACATTATTATGTTTCCAAAGAAAATAATCACAAACTTCCATCGTTAAAAATATCCCCTCGAAACTGTAACTGAGGAGTAGCGTCTAGTTAAAGTTCAGGATACTCTGTTATGCGACGACAGCTAAGAATATTGTTTCCACAATAATAAAAAAAAAAAATCTCTTCTTTTACACACATGTTATTATTTGACTGCATACATTGCCAAGTGCTGATATTACTAAGAGAAACGTGCCACTACACTCTACACGGCATAATCCGGGAGCCGAACCCTATATCGTGGTGGAAGGCGAGTTGTCTGACCAGAACATCACCATAGCCCTTTACCACCAGCGAATACTCACGCTCTCCGAATACAAGTACGCATTTTGGCCCAGGCAGATAACGCAGCTGCTATCCAGGGTGGCTGTTTCTACATCATTGGATCATGGATAGTGCATTAAAATAAATTTGATGCAAATTTTTAAATACATACGGATTTCTCTATTTTTAAAGGTAATATCAACTAACGTGGTGGTAAAGCTTGTGCAGCTTAGCTTTCTAGGATTTGCATTGTGTCCACGCATTACACACACCCCCTCCAATAAAGAGGTTGGGATCAACGTTAACAACAAATGGATTATATATGCATTAAATTAATATAATTGCATTCAACTGCCGTGGTAACACCATACTTCTTTCCACAGATGAAGTTAGTTGCGGTAATAATTTTCATTGGCCAAGGGCGCCTAGTGTTTGACTTTACTCCTTGTTCAACAAGAGTTCTGTTCTCAGCTTCACTACGCTTTACATACACTGCCATGCGGTAGAGTTCCATTGTGTTTTCCTTCATGGTGGACTTGCGTTATTCTGGTATCGCTCGACATAACTCCAGGCCAAAATAAAAATAATTTCTTGGGAGGCAAAGAAAAAAAAAAACGAAACGAAAGCAAACAAATCACGTATCGACGAATTCCAATTTGCAAAACCAAATAGGAGTAAAGCTTGGAGTCTCGAAAACTTCGTCTGCAAGTGATAGCATATTTAAAAAATAACATTACATAATATTTGCGTACAATAACATTGCAGACATTAACATTCCGCTCTTTTTTAACTTCATTGGATAAAACCATTTGGTTACGCGGGTGCGGCAAAATTACAGGTTTTTACAAAACACTAACCCTTGTATTAATTTTATAAGTTAATTGTGCTTTAATAAAGTGTTGATTACTGTCTCGATAAGAAATTGTTATTTCTTCTATGGTCCTTCCAAATTATTTGATGAAACCAGTATAAAGGTAAAGATTGTAATACAACCTGTTGCATCAAATACCAATGTATATACCTTTGGTTCTGGTATTGTTGAATTTAAATTTCGTAAAGCACACAATTTTATTTTCATAATTTTGTGCTTCTACTTAATAAAGGTGTCCTCTTCCCAAAGCGCGCATTTAACATTACCTCTTTGATGAATAACATAGGGCCTACAGTTTTATGTGTTATGACAATAAACCCACAGATTTGCACTACTCTTATTTAGAAAGTAAGAAATAAAGGTGCCTCCGTATGCGCGTGTTTGTATTGTAAAGTTTTAATTCTTGTGCTTATTATCCCCGATTTGGAGATACTCTTATACCTAACGACAATAAATTGCATGGTTACTTTTAAATAATATCAAAAGTGTATGCTGAACATTGCAAATTTTTAATTTTTTAGGCGATTTTTCATGCCAAGGACCATTAGTTCTGTAAAATACAATTTGGTATGTTTTTTTGTGAATGTTACACGATCATCGAATTCTCCTCCTTCATCGTATTTATGTAGGTGACCGTGATTAAATGAATTCCATGAAATAAGTTAATTAATTCGTGCTACGGTAATCCACCTAATTTTACAGACATTTGATAATTTATGTAAATATTTTGGAAAATTGCAGCTTATAAATATTTTTAGGGAACTCTTAATACCTTCGAAACATTTTATTTACAATCATCACTGTGAAAAAGAGAGTTAGCAACTACGTTCCTAAATTAATTATTTATCTGAAAAGGTTGGACATTTTTATATCAAAACTGTTAATGTACAACATACCTAGTCAAAGCAAGAGGGGTTTATACGCTTTTCTTTATAGAAATTTATTTTTTGAAGCTTACTTGAGTACAGCGAGTGTCCGATCATCCAGACTATCAAAATTTTCAACGTCAATAACAATGTTTATTTAAGAGTTTGCCAGATTATAATTGTATTATATATTTAAATATTCGTAACTGGAACCGGTACTTACTCTAATGTAGGTTCTTTTTATGGGAAGCATGGCGAATTATTACAAAAATAATGGCACGTATGAAACATTTCACTAATTGTACAATCATTTTTTCTAAAACTAAATTTTAAACACCAAATCATAATGCTTGAACACAAAAACCAACCACCAGAAGAACACCGCAAACTCCGAACACCACAAAAAAAAATTATTTTACAAAATGGAAGCTATTCTTACAAAAGCTGCCAAAAATTACTGCATGTATAATAAAGGAATTTAAGTTGTTGTTATATCTCACTATAGAAACCAAAATGTCACTTTTATATGTTATTCTGAATCATTCTATATCCATTTCCATTAGGCGAGGGGGAAAATAATTACATAAAGAGTTTATTAAATGCAATACTGTTTGGCGAACGGGATCAAATTTTTATGCAAGTAAATCACTGTTTGAAGTTTTACGTGCCGTTGCCTCCATTGCAGTAGTTGCCTTTTTGACACTGTTTTGTACTGCCAGATCCTTGACCGCACACAAGCGAATGACAAGCAACTGTTTCGTGACCTCATCAACGTTAATATTGCCGAGAAATGTTTAAAACACAAGGCAAATGACTTCAGTTAATTATTAACTTTACAAAAAACCTGTTGTTCCATGAAGTTTCTTTCTAGATGCGCTCATGCGCTACTGAATTTTTAGAGAAATGTTCACAGAGTTAACGGTGCAATGAAGGGATTGGTCTACTCAGCAGAAAGATACTAGCCTTAGTACTATCGTTATTTTCCTTTATGTGAAGAACTTTATTCATTGTTTACTACAAAGTGAGCAGAATCAGAAGAACAGGATTCATAAGGACATGAAATAAACTAACAAAAAAAAAAAAACGTCCACATATTACTGAATAGTTTTTCCAATCGTATAATGTGGATAGGCGTCGATGGAATCCATGTAAAGAAACTTGTCGATAGAATAACTGTAGCTAGGTATTTCCACAAATGTGGATTAATGCGTGTATAAAACTGGTTTGAAAATCACAAAAATGTTTTAAAAATTCAGCCGTTTGGTTCAAACCACGTACTCCTTTATATCCTCTGCACAATGATTTGTGGGGGATGGTATTTAATGTATTTACTAAGCTAAATTTAAATAAACTTTTTTTACAGGTAAAACGGATTTACCTAAAAGTTGGTGTTCATGTACGCTGTCTAAACCAGCCTGAATAAACGCCATAGGGAAACCGGTATCATCGAAAATGAAGTAATTAGAATAGAGAAGGTATTCCTATGCGTAAACAAACGCTGCAACGATCCGCGTTTCGCGAGAGAATATTAAACAGTGTTCCACTCTGGGGAGTTCATGTTTGTTGTAAGCTCTAGCTATTGCATTTCTGGGCGGAGTTAACTCATGATGTGAAATTGCGTATGGGGTTCAGTGGCAAGTCCAGTGTTTTAGTAGGCCATAATGGACAAGCAGTGTAATATAACCTTTGAATAAATAGTATATCGCTGCCATATTCACACTTTTTGAAACAAACTATTAAAAAAATCATCCCATGGATGACGTGAATCCTGTTTCCTAAATATATTATGTTTCATAAACATTTTGTACTTTTGTCAACATAGCAGTATATTATTTTTGGATAAATATAACATTTACTTATATTTCATCTATAAAATATAATATTTAATTTATGATCACTATGAATAAAATCACGATATTAGGCAGGTGTACCAGTTTTTTTGGCTCTTCAGTGTATGTATTTATGGCACCCTACCCGATGACAAGGGTGTTATCAATCTAAATTGCGCGAAGTTGACAGTGCAAATTAATACAGTCTGCAACACTAAATAGAGGTCTGGTCTTCCCTGGCCAGCAAATAGTAGACTCGAAGGAGACAGCTAGCATCAATTTTTTAATATATGTAGGGATCATGTCCCAGGTTCTCGGCTGATGAGAATAAAGCAGAAACGCAATTTTAGACCAGAATTCTGCGTGCATCTTGCTGATATACCGAGTAAAGATATCCCGAACTACGAAACACCGTTTCTCGGCCAAAATAGTCTCTAATTGGAAGTAGTGGAAATGGTGACGAAACGAGAACAGTGAGGTGCCTGCATGGTTGTCGAAACACTGGAGGAAAATCTTTCAATCCTTTCTTTTGATTTTCTGGTAAGAGGACAGCATGGGATTCTTCCGGGCAGTGGTTCCTACACAGTTTGCAAAATTCACTAAATGATACACAAGTTCAAGCTGGTCTTTTTCTGAAGTGGAATAATAAACAATTATATCCATAGCTTAAATAAATGGAATAATTGCATGTTACAATTAATAAGCTGGTGTACTACTGTGCTAAGAGCTTGTAACGAAAATAAAAACAATATTTTTGCATTTAGATTTGCGCTAAATTTTGACATAACAATCTTACTTTCAAAAAATTGCTGGAATAAGGAAACAATAAGAAATGTTTCCCAAAAGTCGTAAATTAATACTAAAAACTGAGTCAACGCATTCGCTACTATGCCCTAAATGATTTGGAACGTTTGATAATATTTTTGGTTTCTTTGATATTTGGCGTTGGTGCTTCCTGGTCCATTCCTCTAATTTCTCCTGTTAATAGGCTCAGATATAAGTTATGAGGTGAAGGGATGTTTAGTGGGTACTCCGAGAATCATGATAATGCATTGACACGTGATTTTTAGTCGGAAAACTGGACGTCTTTTAGTCTCGTGACTGACGGTAAGCAGCCGAACTGTGTCACGCAGAAAAGTCTCACGTCTTTACTGGGGCGCGATTACTATCCACTATCCCCTTTAATCGAGAGCCCTTTGCTTGGGCTTCGCTAGCCGGTTGTAGCGGAGTGAACTATATTCTAATAGGCAGGTGAACACTACACTTCGTGCCATGACAACTTCCACCCCTCTTATTGTTTCCACCACGTAATCAAAAACCTGATAAGTGGGAAAGTTGTCCTAAGGCCTCGAGGGCGGTTTCAGTATGAAGGCACGACTTACATATGATGACCTGCGGAAGGCTGATGTATGTACGTCGACTATTCTAGTTAGCCCTAGTTTTGACGACGGCTGGCAACAGCTACTTCTCATCACGAACGCCGCACGATGGAATGACCGGATAATAATTGAGAGGCCGGATCCTGGGTCTTGCCAGCGCTATAGGTTTGGTAAACAAGCAGGGTTGACGATGAGCAGTTACTCAACGACATACTACACGCGAGTTTAACTAGCCACTTGCCAACAACGCCACAACGTGTTCTACAGACATCGCGTCACTACGACACACACCAGTCTGGAGGCTGGACGGGAGCTTCACTCCCTCGCCGATAACACCTACGCGTAAATGATTAAGGTAGCAACAGTGGTTAACAGCTATAAATGCGGACCCAGAGCCCATTTCAAACATATACACGCCGGCTCAATGATTTGACCCAAGTCAGTCGCGCTGCAAAATAGAATTGCAAACCCAATCAAACGAGTTATAGGAACCTCCGTTCCTGGTATTGTGACAGCACGGCCTTCCAGGGGCATATGAGATATCGGCGGTGGCAGCCGGAAAGCGAATGAGAATCGTGGAGCTTGCTTTCCTCACGTCCATCCGTATATTAAGGGAGGAAATGGAGTGGAGAGATTTGGGCGGCTCTTAAAACCGAGGTCTTGAAAGCCAAAGAGAGTTAAGTGAGGCGAGTATGGAGCAGTGCCGGAATGAAGGAGCGGGGAAACGGGATATCCCCGAGAAAACCCGCCGACCAGCGGTATTGTCCTGCGCGATTCCCACATGCGAAAGTCAGGGATCAACCCCGCTGGGCATCGAACCCGGTTCACCTTGGTGGGAGGCCAGTAGTCTAACCACTACATTACAGCGGCTCCTCCAGGGAGGAAATTGTAATGGAAGTTTCAAGGACCATAAATGTTTTAAAAACTTTGTGTGTTGGAAGCGGAAGAGCGCCGTCCTGGAAGAGCAATGAGTAGGAAGTGGCAAAGAGTACTCTATTGGGAAAAAGTCAGATGTAGTAGAAGGTGGGTATGTAGGGTTTAAGACTGTGCGATACATCAATAAACACTAAACATAACGATACAAGTCTACAGGTTTATGATAGCGAGTAGGAACGGCAATCCTAGGAAATAATTTTTTGCTAGCTCTGTGAGCAAATGTTTTGCCAGCGTGATGCATTACTATATAACTATTTCTTACCCTGTGAATATGTACTTTTTAGTACGGCGTAAAATACCGCCTTAAAGGAATTTATCATTCATTATGTCAGAATATTTGCTCACCGAGTAAGCAGAAACTGTTACCTAGGATTGCCCTTTCTTGATTTTTGCATAGTTTCCTAGAAAAAGATGGACCCTATCTGTGTGTGTACGTGTGGTTGTGTTACCCCTTGAAAACTTTTAAACCCGTTAACAGAATTTCGCCAAACTGGGATATCATATAATACTTAGTAAGGACATCCAACCTTTATTGTATTCTATAGCTTCTTGTGCTTATTTTCAAAGTTGCGGCCATTTTAATATTAAGGGCACAACGTCATATCTCAGCAAACATTCGAACGATTTAAACCAAATTTGGTGTGTTGGCGGCGCATCGTGTAAGCATTGCATTTAGCAAAGTTTATTGTTATTGGTAGGCCATTAAAAAAAATATTGCTACCTAAAAAAGAAAATTTTTTAACTTCTTTCTAGGAAACTTATTAACCTACTCCCACCATATTTGACATGCAATTAAAATCCAGTTAGAAATTATAAACATATGTTATTTAAATGGATAAGTTACATATTTAAAAGATGGCACTGTTTAGAGAACACGCCAGGTACACACTTTTAAGGAATAAAATCGAAAAGCAGAAAATGCGCAAACTTACCGTGACTCCATCTTGAAGTCCACTGGTATATTTTAATGGGGAGGTGCCTAAAAAGTGCCCAGTAGTGTTGACGCATTCTGCGTCCCTATATTTTATTCGTCAGAACACACGCTCTGGCGAAGCTCGCAGGCGGACGACCGCAATAAGGATTAAGGGTTTTGTGGACGTGCCGGCAGAGTGACGCCAGGAGCCTCGCAGCTGCAAAGGCGCGCTACCAAAGGTTTCTGCACGTGCAACTGTTCCTGCACGTGCAGACGACATCCGGAGACAACGGAAGGCACCAGGGCGCGGACACAGCTGCATTTTGCAGCTGCCCAAGGGACACCGAGATCCCACCACCAGCTGCGTCTGTCCCGGGCTTGTACCGCAATAAACCATGAGAGCTTTTAGCGGACGTGCGTGCAGAATGGGACAATAAACTTCCAGGCCAGAACCAAGGGACGATGCCATGCTGGCTGCAGACCACAAGAGCAGCGGCCACGTGTTTTATGACCCAGGGGGACGACAAGCACCCCGGACACGTGCAGAGATGGGGCAAGTCGAATATGGTGATGGACGCTACAAAACCACGTGAAGGGGGGAGCAACGGGGCAGTCAGTTGAGAGACGTCGAACCAGTGAGTCGGGGGACCTGAAGCGAGGCGTCCGGGTCGAAGCCGGACAAAGCCAGTGCGATGAACGAGTCAGTCAGTCAGTCAGGCGCGGATCGAGCAGTCAGTCAGTCAGTCG